>JAEIFU010003506.1:0-27716 GCA_018904235.1 Lordiphosa stackelbergi | reverse complement strand
TGCCTGGGTATATGCTGCTTGGGCATCTCGAGATGCTGTCCAATTCGAGGCCACTCAGGAGAATTTTACACGAACACACAAACTGAAGGCATTTGAGGGACAAAAAATTTGCTTTTTTGGCTTTCCCGCCGAGGAGCATCAACATATGGTGGATGTGCTCCTAGAGAATGGAGGTGTATGTGCCGAACTGGAGGATCCGGAGTGTTCGCATGTGGTGAGTTTGTTTTTTTTTTAAACAGTTTACGCAGAGTCGGGAGTAGTTTTTTTATTGGTTTTGGCATGTTTCATTTTGCTATTTTGGTTATCGTTTTGTGATTTGTAATCCTCGTGTGTTTTTCCAGGTGATGCCCAATACGGGCGCTGTTTTTACAAGCACTAGCACTACTAGCACCACTACTAACCCCCCAAGCACTAAAACTAACCCCGATTCTTATCCCAGCGACAAAGAAGTAGACCTGGCTGAAGGAGAGCAGTTGGAGGGGACGACGCCCAATAAGGAAAACCAAGCAGATGAGGAGGATATCCACTTTGATGAACGTCTATTTGTGGAAGCAGCCGATATATTAAATGTCCATGATGATCAGTTGCCCGAATCGGATGAAGAAGAAGTTTCGGCTAGCACACCCAAAGTGAATAGAAAAAGTCTCACTCCGGTTACACCACCTCCACCTACCGCAACTACCAGTTCACCTGAAACAGATGGCGTGGTCTTGACCACAAATACCGAAAGAGATTTCCAGGCCAACACCCAAACGATTTCGCCCATTCTCAAGGCTCCCATCGAGACCATCAATGAATGTGACATGGAAACCGATGATCTCGATCTAGAACTTGCTGGTGCCACGGAAAATGAACTCAAGCGCAAGCGGGAAAGTTTTGATAGCGTTTCCCTCATGTCTGTGGATTCGTTTGCCTTGCCCACCAGCACCAAGAAACCAAAGCTCATACGTACTGGTTCCATTTCAAGAACTTTAAGACGATCCGTCTCTTTTGTGGCGGAACCCTTAATGAAAACCCTAAGACCCAGACGTAGCTCTATAGCTGCAGCAGATGCATCTGCCTTTCTGGGCAGTGAGGCTGGCGATGATTCTCTTTGCTCGTTGGCCTCCTCCATTAATAATACGCTAAATGAATCGATAAGGAGACCGGTTAAAGAGAAATTCCGCAGCATTTGTGGTCGCATAACCAGAAGTAACAGTCGGCGACTGGAAAGAGAAGGTACTCCCGAGTGCACACAATTGGACAGTGGCTTCAAGACACCCAAGGCACCCAAACAGCGACCCTCTGCCACTCCTAAAACAGCCAAACGTCTCTTCGGCTCGACCCTGGTCTCCTCCTCATTAACTCTAACCCCTACTAACCCCAGCTCCCATGGAGCCCACGATGCTGCCTCTTCTTTAGTTGCTGCTGCTACCACGGCCATAGTGCCTACCGCCTCATCGTCATCTTCACCCACATCATCTTCAGTTGAAACGGATGCACCTGATAATAGGGCTAAGAGAACAGAAGAACCCATGCAAATGGTATTTTTTACATCAAGATTTATACTTGGAAATATTTTGAAACGGCAAAAGGAATATCGGAATTAGGAATGAATTAGAAGGAGGGGAATACTTACTTGATTAATGCATTGGAATTTCGGTTTCATAAGGCAAGAGAACACGATCGAAATATCCTTATAGATCTCAGTCTCTAAAAGTTGGTAGCTTAGAAATTGTGTTTAATTAGAGTTGACCTTGTGACGTCTGCGGTCTATCGAAATTTATAAACAAGGAACGACCCTTTATTGTAAAAAGTTCGATTAGAAATATTCTTAATATCGTTCAGATTTTGTTCAGTGGAGTGAAGCCAATCAGAAGCGGGAAGCAATTCGAACTGGATTTCGTGTTTTTGTCCATTGTTGGCTGCTTGGGGTGTCCTAAAAAGAGATAGAGGTTTGCCTTTTCCCAGGGCGACAAATTAATCATCCCGGAAACACTGACGCCATAACCTTTCCAGCTGATGTTTAAGTTTTTGGTCATTCAGCCCATCGATCGATTGGATTCTGAAATGTAGTTATGTATCCAGGTTTCTTCCATGGTTACAAACCGCAAAAAAAGTGCTTTAAAGGGTCAAGGCTCAAATCAGAGACGATCAAAAAACACATTCGCATTTTGGTATTGCTCATTGCGTCTGTGTATAGCCACTGACACGGAGTTCATTTTGCAGGGCAGCGACGAGATTATACTGTCGGTGTGTCGACTGCGCTGTAGATAGCGACGAGCCGATCCTTCCTCCAAATATAAACAAATTTTGACTCAATTTTAATAAAAAGCTCGTTCTTTAAATGAACAATAAAAACTCTTTGTTCCAACTGGTTCCACAACGGCCCTATTTTGGACAAAGTAAGCTAGCCATACCGTATCTTCTAGCGCAAACCTATTCTAACTTCCATCTTTTCCTATATAAATGCCAGCATGCAAAGCTTACTTCGTCTGTGCCTTAGTCTTGTTCTGAAATTTCAAAGATTTTTTCTTTTTTTTCAATTTTAAAAAAAATAATTTTTTAAATAATAAACAATTTCCTCCTTTTATTTTGGTTAATGTTCATTAAAGCAATTAGGAAAGAGTCATAGGCTGTGACATGATGATTTAGGGCTCAGTGTCCTGCACCGACGTCAATTTTTCTGTGTATAAAAAGTAGCGACGTCCATTCTTTTTAACAGGGGTGAATATACACACACAACATAAGCGTATACTCCGCTTTTTTGCTAATAACAAACATGTAGTGCAACTCGTCGCGTGTCTGAACGCACATATGAAAAGACAAAATAAGCATGTGTTTTGCCGGACACTGCTCTAGGCGGATAGCACGAAGTTAGGCTGCCTTCACACTGTAGTCCTGCTTTTTGTTGTTTTAAATTTAACAGATTGTCACCATTCCTAGTTTTTCATGGGGAAATGCAGGTCTACTAGATTATCATGTCTCGTGTGTCGAACAGTGTGAAGGCAGCCTTAGTTATAAAAACAAGTTTCGATTTAATCCAGATGAAACAAAATCTAAGTAATTATTTAACTCCCCTCGTACACGCACATATTTTGAAACCTATGTTTCACTCACTTTTAGCTTATGTTAAGTTGTTTTGATTTCATACCTTTCTATATCGTTTTGGCATAGAATCAGCTACCTATGTGAGGAAAAATATACCTACCAAAAATTTCGGAATGTACAAAAAAAATTTTTTCCGTTTATTTCTTTTCATTTTTATGAGGGAATGCCAATGAGTTTTATGGTGAAACATGATACTACTTTATGTATTCTGGGTAAGGCATCAATATATTCAACGCCGGCATTAGTTGAATTATAAAACAAAATCGCTTCGGGTTTCATGGCTTCGCCTTCAACATTTTTTGTGTAATGAACGGTGGACAACAAATTGACCGCCTTATTCTTTTGGATAAGTAGCTGCAAAGCGAAACAAGACTGTCACAAGAAAATCAGTAGAAAAAGACTGACCGTTTGGCGCTCTTCATCGCTGCTTTGAGAAGACATTTTTTGTTTGATCGAATGGTGCCAACGAATACAAGGCTAATAGTAGCCAATCGTAGAGCGCCGACTAATGTTGTGAAGAAATTTAACCTCTCGCTGAGTGAGTTCTATGTGAACATATATGTTCTATGTGAACATATATGGCATGCGAAACAGAATATGTAATGTAAGAGAGCTAAAAACTACATAGAATCATCAGAACACACTATATTCCATATGTTTCCATACAAAATGTAAAGTGTATGTAGTGCATGAACTAACGTGTAAATTTACTATATATTTACATTTTGGAGGTTAATTTCAAATAATTCCAAAGACTACAATACAAATTTTCAGTTCGTTGTGTACGGAGGTGTCACAGAAATCTCTTTCAACCAAATTCCAACCCAAAAACAAATTCTCGGTGTCGAAATCTCTTTCGGTTGGTGTCAAATCTGTCGTATTTTGTGAGGTGATTTAGCGAAACTCAGCACCCAAACAATTTTGATAAGCAAAACTAATTTTGGAACTGTAAACAAAATTATTTTTCTGCCAACGTATCAAGGGTGGCAAGTTATACCTCATGTTATCGCCAACAAATTGCGAGATGCAGCCTTTCTGTGACACTCCGGTAGATGGGTAATATGGAGTTGGACCGTTTTAAGCTATTTTTCAGTTTACAAAATTTGTTCCAAATCAGTTCAAGTACAAAAAGCAGATTCAAACTTGATTTTAATCTCTAACGGCAAAAATTTTTGTTAGAAAATTGTAAGAGAAAAGTATAAACACAGTATTTAGGTCCTGGGCGAAGCCGTTATTTTGCTGTTATACCAAGGCGACAAAACAGGTCCTGAATCGAACTCCAAACAACAGGTTCGGTTTGGTATTTTTTGGGTCCCTCGAACTCGACCATGAATCGAAGCTTTCCCAAAACTAAACACGAACCGGACGCCCGATATCATAAATTCACAGTCAAGTTGAAAAATGATGAAATCAAATTCGTACATTTATTTATTTGTGTAGAAGGTGCGGCTATCTTCCAAAATTTAAGGACCAGACCTTTTTACATGACCCTTGAATGATCACAATATGAAAAGAGGTCCATTCGACTTGACGATTTACGTAGCTTGGTAATCTGAGCAAAAATATGTCTACTTTTTAAATGAAAATATATGCAAAAATTTGTCAGCAATCTAAAAGTTCAACAATGTGTAGACTCAATTCAAAACGGTTGATAGTTAGCGATCTTTCTAAATCGTAGAATTTGAGTATTGCAGGCTCGAGGTCAAGAAACACACAGATGTGTATTTCGGTTGCTCCTAGGCAACCATCTTCAGGGACAATTGTTTTACAAGTCTGTTCCGTTCGGCGTGGAGTTGGATACCGAAATATATTGGAAAAACAACATACACATCTGTGTTTTTACTTGACCTCGAGCCTGCAATACTCAAATTCTCAATTCAAAACCTTATGTTCAATGTGTTCTGTAACCGGTCCCCGAAGCGAAGCTTACAGGTTTGCAGTCCTGTTTCGTACTCCTGGCACAAGAACTTGCAGCGGTGCAAAAATTTCAGTCCAAGTTATTTCAAGCCTCTTCTCTAGTTTGAAACATTTTGTGCTTTAGTTTGTACACACAGTTCCCGGTTCAGTTGTTTTTCTTCCTCATTTTCCATCCATCTCATAACATCATCCAACTCATAAATGTTTTGTGTTAATTGTTATTTAATGGTTATGTTTGTAATTTAAGTTTCATATTTGGTGCGGTGTCTTTTCTTTTACATATTTCTATTCTAATTTTTGGTTGTTGCTGTAAATAACTCAATAATTTTTTTGGTCTTTTTGGTTTCCTAAGCACACACACACACACAGACGCACACAAAGAGCAGCACAATAAATATTTAAATACCAAACAGAAACACACGTTCATTCGTTCAGCTTGAAAAAGTTTCACATTTTTAACAATAAAATAGACAAGAATTTTTCACTCTGGACTAACAAATATTTGCACAAATGTTTCATTCACACTGAGGAATTTTAATAAACAATTTTTTGAAATTTTATGACTCGTTACGTTTCGTTCCGTTTTGCTTTTTGCCGTTTTCAAAGTGTTTGCCAAAAAAAAAAGTGCATTAAAAATGTTTTGTTTGGAGCTATTTTAAAAATTTATTGTGCTTGCTTGGGGATGATGCCTTCTTTCTCATGTACATTATTAACTAGGCTACAAACAAAACATTTAATTAAAGCACATTTTTTTCTGAATTTAGTTTTAAAAGTTAAATTAATGAATTTTCTCATTTGGATTAGGTGGTGGACGAACATACGACCGTAAGCAAGCCGGAGCCAAAGAATAATCACACACATATACTGAAATCAGACTGGTTCTGGTATACCATACAGAATGGCTATGCCAATGAGATGGACTATCTGTTTGGTGATGTAAGTAGAGAAAGGATTTATAAAGTCAAGCATTCCTTTCTATCTATAATTTCTGCCTCCTTCACAGTATTTGGACAGCATTACGAATACCCCTAATACGGATCGTCGTGATTCTTTGCCCATTAGTTTTAATAAAAGAAAACGCAAGCGTTTCTCTCAGCGTTTACAATTGGAGGGTACACCTTTGGGTTCGGGCAAACGACGCTCCTCCGTATCAGATGCAGGCTTATTGTCCGTTTCAAATAGTTTCTTTGATTGCACCACCAGTCCAGATAAATTGGAAAGTGATAAACTGCTGACGGAGCCGGAAGTCAGCGAAGTCTCCACCCCCGTTAAGAAATCCATGCGTTTTAATCATTTCATGGACTTTTTTACCACCGAATCCAATTATGTGGGCATTTTGGATACCATTTTGAATGTAAGTTGAGGATTTATGTACGAGATTCAAAAACTTATCCCCTTCTCCTCCCCCCATTTAGCTGTTCAAAAACAAACTGGAGGAGCTGGCCGAAACGAATGATCCTTTGTTAAATAAATCAGAAATCAAATCCATTTTTGGTAACTTCCTGCCCATACACGAGGTGCATCAAAGCATGCTTGAACATTTGCGCAAGCTGCATGCCAATTGGCGAGAGGATTGCCTTATAGGTGACATCATTATCCAACATCGTGATGAGCTCATCAAAGCCTATCCTCCCTATGTGAATTTCTATGAGCAAATGAAGGAACAGTTGTTGTATTGTGATCGGGAATATCCACGTTTCCATGCCTTCCTCAAGATTAATCAAACCAAACCGGAGTGTGGGCGTCAGAGTTTGCAGGATTTGATGATACGTCCGGTTCAACGATTGCCCAGCATTAGTTTGCTTCTGAATGATATACTGAAGCATACCAGCAATTCGAATGCGGATCATATACGTCTGGAGGAGGCTCTGAAGGCCATCAAACAGGTCACTCTGCACATCAATGAGGATAAACGTCGCACCGAATCGCGTATGGCCATTTTTGATATATTCAACGATATCGATGGTTGTCCCGCCCATTTGGTTAGTTCCAATCGCAGTTTCATATCCAAATGCGAAGTGAACGAACTTTCCGATTCCCTCAGTGGGCGTGGCGACAGTTTGTTGCTCTATTTGTTCTCCGATTCCATTGAGTTGTGTAAACGACGTTCGCGAGGATTCAATACGGCCAAGTCGCCCAGCACCGCCAAGACGCATAAACATATCAAGCTCATTAGCTTGAATACCATACGGTTTGTCATCGATATCACGGACAGTCCGCGTGCCTTTGGTCTGCTTTTACGTGGTGAAAAGGAGAAACTGTATACATTTGGCATTTGTGATGAGGAGACGGATAAATTGGTCTATGTTAAGAAGCTGTGCATGGAAATAGCCGCCCACACCTGTCGCACTGATACGGTAAGTTTTTCTTTTCTTTCTACAATTTTGTTACTAAAATTTGTTAATTTTATTTTAGGACAAAATCTTGCTGTGTCGCACCTCACTGGAACTGGAAGTGGACATTAGTGATGTGAATGTTAGCACTTTAAGCAAAGCCTTCAAGCTGGCTGCCAAAACGCGACTCAAGGTGGGTTTGTTTTTTTGATTTATTTAGGGCAACTTTTAATTGATTTGTGTTTTATAGGTGGGTCGCGCCTTCTCCTTTAACAAAACACCCAACAAACTGAAACGTGCCGTTTCCACCATGATGACCTCGCCATTTGGTAGCACCAACTCACTGACGCCTGCCTCACAGCTGGCTCAAATGCGTTTGGCCAGCTGCACAAATATTAATGTAAGTTGCAATTTGTAAACAAAATTTGTTTGAATTGGGTATGGAAATTCCTGGAAGATTAAAATTGTGGAACGAGGTAATGGAGAGCATATACGAAGCTACCTAAAAGAGTATTAAGGAAAATTTAAGGCAGTATATTATGATTGCCCAATAAAAAGCCTTTCTCCTTATTTGAATTTGTTAAGGTCTTTTTAGACTATTTAAACGGTTTATGAATCGTTTTGGGTAACTCCTCCAACGTTTGATATTAAGTTGAGTTCTTTTACGCATGCGCTATAACTATCGAAACTTCGGGCTAAATATACACTAAAAATCAAGGGCGCTCAGTTATTGTTTACTCTCTGTGAAGCAGCGAGGGTCAGCGGATTCCCCAGGGAGCAAAAAAAGACCAAAACCCCCTGTCCCCCACCACCACAACCAACACCGCATTTCATTCAACAAAGAGAGAGAGAGAGAAACTTAGAGATGAGCATAGCTGCAGCGCTGCATTCAGCTCCTAGTATGTTACACTTGGGCTTGACCGAATTTCTAACTAGTTGAAGCTATGATTTGCTCGGTGCCCATGAGCTGCTCTATTTCCAACTAATCAAGTAGATCATAATAGTAGCTACTTAGGTAAAGATTTGTGGCTAGGTGGGGGTTTATTAGAATACTTTAGCATTCTTGACGCTTTGACGAATGCCCATATTTGCTTGGGGATTGCCCCTTTCAGACAATTGACACATAAACGGCTGCTAGACTGTCTGTCATCAGTTAAGATACCTATAAGCAGGCTGCCAACTCTTCTTTGAACTTGTAGCAATAATGCAGAGATTTTTGTCACTTGTGTAGCACAACTTTTAAGATTCTGCAGCCGGAACTGTTTTTATACTTTTTCTCTGCTTCTTTCACTGCAATCTCTTCCATTTTGCTGTTTAAGGTTGATTTTTTTAATGTGTTCAAGTGGCCCATACCACAAAAGCTTTAGAGCGAGCTTGTTACGCGCAAACACCACCCAAAAAGGCAGCCCACCTCCCGCTTTTACCGATCGAGAGGCGCAGCCACTAACGTGTGACACGAAACCCTGACGGAAAATAGGTTAACTAGGGGCTCAATAAGTTATATTATAAGTTTTAAAAGCAGGGAGAGTTGCTTCCGAGTTGATTACTCTGTAGAGTAGAGTTCCCCAGCCATAGACCCTGGGGGCAAATCCACACCGATTGCTTGCTGAAGTAATGCTTCAGTGTGTGTTAGAGAGAGTCACAGTCACATATTCGCAGCACAGAGGGCTCGAAACGGTTCATGCATAGTTAGTAGCAGGGTTGTGCCGCCGGCATTATTTTCATCAATTACATTAATAATTGGTAATGGCAATTGATAATGCTCAATCTTTTATTGGCACTAATTCTGGCAATGCGAGTAGCGACATTTTTAAATTGCATGTGAAAACCTCACCTAATTCCGATAATGTTGAATTGGCACTGAAAAATATTTTAATTTAAAATCCTCAATTGAAATTAAAAAAAATACTTCCAATTCAAAATTTTCAATTGGCATTAAAATAAAATAATTGTACAAAATTGGCATTGAATTAGTCAAGCGCATGAGAAAAAGTTCAGTGAATTTTATTGTGGTATCAATATGACTTTGCGAAACCAACAGCGATGTCGATTCCGACGATAGTATTAATAAAGATACATGCTATCAACCGTAGCCTCCAGACCTTACCATCAGCGAATTCTGCTGATAGCCCGATTGAATGGTGAACGGAGCCTCAAATCTGGAGCGGGCAGACTTCGAAGTGCTGGAAACGCTAAGTAAAGCACCAAATACCAGGAAGAGCGCAATGCACTCAAAATGGTGATTCCTCGTTTTTCAAGTACTGCTGTTTGTGATGAACAACTTTGTGACTTCACCCACTGTGGTGGGTCAGAGTGGCTCCAGCTGCCACCCAAGATCATTTTGGAACGAATAAAATAAATAAATTGAAACATTTTATTTAAAATTTGAATTTTAATTTTCACCAATTGAAAATTTTGAATTGAAATTATTTTAATTTTTAACTAACCCTCAACCTGGTTAGTAGTACAACGATACAGTGATAAGGGAATAAACTTTCATGTTGGTTTAATGCAGTTGTCGTCAAAACACACATGATTATTTTGACGTTACGTGTGTGTGTTTAGCCGCGCCAAAGCGCGCTCATTTAGCACTTGTTTTTTGTTGCAAAAGAGAGCAGTATAAGCTCGCTGCCGCAGATGGCTCTTGTATACACAGAAGATAGATCGTGGCGGACTTGGCTTTATTATTTTTAAATTAATTTTTTAATTGTTTTTAAATACAAGCTTAATTATAAATAAAATGTAAAATTTAAAGTTGGCTTCGGCCCCGTTGGAGGAGTATAACCAATTTTACATTTTTAAATTAAAAAATTTATGTATTTATCAGATTAAACTAAAACAACAAAGAGAATAATAAATTTGCTTTACCAACTTTATGGTTAATTCAAAACAATATTAATGTACTCAAAATAGGATAAAAATTTTAAATCTTCGTCTACAGTAATATCAAATTCCTTCCAATGGTAAACCCAAGAACTTCTTCTTCTTGCCCTATTAAAAGTGGCAGTTACATCAAAGTCAAATTTATTTTTATATAATAATACACTAACCATTTACTTATTAATATTAATCAACGATATTTCTTAAACTTTATATTATTGAATTTAAGTTATAATTATCTTACTTCAAGACTGAAATCTTCTAAATCATCTTCCAAATATAGGGAAACAAAAACATCATCGGTAATATCACACGAGATAATTCAAGACTAAGAAAGATATTATAAGAGAGTAAAAGAATGGGAGAGTACTACCTCGGGTTTCTCCAAAGTAACCTGCATAGGCCTCGAATATAGTTAAACTTTTGTGTTCAGAACATAGTTATCTCAGAGTTCAACTAAGATTAGTTCCATCTCACTTTATCACCATTTGCTTTAACTTAATTTCATTTTAGAGGAGTGAGCAAATTCTTAGTGCTTTCTGCTTCCCAGGCAATTTTAGCAGATAGCTGGCTTGGCTAATCTTACTATAAATTTCTATTTTATTTTTACATCTGCTGCTTCTTTAATGAGGAACCGCCTGATTATTTCAGTTTTATTTATAGGGATTGCTCAATCTCCCTGCTCCTTTGCCTCAGCTATATCTTTGGAGCCTCTTCTGTTTTTTTTTTTTTTTTTTTTCTTTTTTTCAATTTTTTTATTATTTTTTTTATTTATTTTTAATTTTATATTAAATATTTTAATTCAATTTTTTTTTTAATTAAAAATATTTTAATTTGTTTTTTTATTTATTTTTAAACAATGGTAAAAAAAAAAAAAAAATTTAAAAAATAATATACTCTACTATTAAAAATATAAAAAATTTAAATTTCCCTTCTCATATTATTTATTTTAATAAAAAAATAAAATAAATTTAATTTAAAAAATTTTTCTTATTAAATAAAAAGTAGTTTTATACACAAATATTATCCAAAGAATATTCATAGAACAATTTAGGCAAAGACGATCTAACATAGAAGCACACTTTGCTGTTGTCGAATCAGCTGTTGTTGTTTTTGATTTTGTAACTATTTTTGTGACTGTCGTCTCCGTCTTCCTCTAACCACTTTTCTATTTTCTATGTCGACAATTTTTGAGTCAAATTTTGACTTGAAGATGAAGTTAACATCACTCAAAAAAAGAGAGACGTCTTAAAATGTGCATCTATGTTAAATTTTTTTTGATTTAGGGCTTAACCTCTTTGCACTTTATTGGCTGGCAAACTTTTTTCGATCTAAAGTCGGGTTCGGTAATTAGCAGTCTTCCAATTTCCTTCCTAACTCTTAAAAACCAATCAAACATTTCGTCAAACAAATATTAATCCATTAAATTCTCCATTACAGGAAGTGGATGATGAGGATTGTGCCAGCATGCGCAGCAGTTCACCGTCAACGCAATCCGAGATGTTGGTGGTTCCGCCGCTCTCTGTGCAGCCCACGCGTAAAAACAAGGCGGTGGTGGGTCGCATTTAGACAAGGACTCAATACTCCAATTCAATTTTGTGTATTCCATGAAGAAAAATCAACTCTTGATATATCGTAATCTCAATTTCGTTTTAGATTGTAAAATGTATCGTCGTGTTTTTATTAAGAAGTTTTGGCTGGAGCAAATGTTGATGCGTTTGCTTCAGCCAAAGCCATCGAATCCTAACTCTATGGTTAACTGTAACTGTAAATAGTTGTACTACTCTAATCGTAGTTAGTGACTAGAAATCGCATTCACTCGCACTGAATCGATTCGGTTTGGTATTATTTGATATCGGTTTAATTGCCACAACTGCAAAAAGCTGTGAATGTTTACTGAGTAAATTTTTTTAATGATAAACTAAAGAATCCTCAACGATTATGGCTTGAGAGCACACGCTAATATTTAAGTGAATAAAGAATGTGTAGAGAAAGACAATTTTTGTACTCTTTTAATTTTGGACAAAAGCTCACAGAGTGTACACAGATCTTACAGCCGAATTGAGTTTGCATTGCATGGCATCCGAATGCAATTGGTAATGGAGATTATGTGACTGCAAATGTAGGAGCATCTTTAGCTTTTGTCCAATCTCTAGAATTGCTAACTGATGCTGGCCATTGGCAGTCCAAACGGCTGTTAAAACTAAAGTTGAGAGTTTGTTTGAGTAAAATGAAAGCAAAGGATACTTACAAATCTTATTGCTTTTCGAACGAATGTTGATCACAGCTCCACAAATTTCATTGGAATAGTCAAAGGTTTCGCCCACCATCATCAGCATTATATCCAGCCAAATGCGATCTAGCTCCATTTTGGCGTTCTTACCCACAGTGACGAACCAGCGGCCACCTTTGATATTGGCCTCATCTTCCCACATGGGTCTGAGAGTGAGAATAAATAAATAAATTTGCTTTTAAAGGCTTACAAATTTGAAGGACTTACTTAATACCCTGCTTAAACAGGGAATAATCACAGCCAATTCTTAATTCCGATGGCCTTTTAATTGTATAATACAAACTCCAAAATGTCTCCACACTATTAATCTGTGTTATCTCATTCAACATATCCTTCCAGTGTTTAGTACGATCATTTTCCAAATACCACAAAGTCCACAGATGCTCCAACGGGTGTTTATACTCAATGGCATAGACATCTTTAGCCAATGGCTGCGGCAACGAATGCTCTTGATAGCCGCCCCCCACATTAGCAGTCTGTTGTTCCAGTTGCAGTTTGATATATTGATTTGGCTCAAAGACCAAAGACTCGAATGATTGCATTTGTGCACTGGCCATTATACAAAAATCTTCTTTAACCCTTTACAACTTGAACTATTTGAAAATTTAATGGGATGGAATGGAAACTTATACACGGAATACCAAAGATATAAATTTTAGCACATTTTTTTTTCAAAAGATCCAAAAATGTAACGTTTCGAAACAGGAAAATTAAACAATTGAATGAAATTTTAGAGCAGGCAAAAGCAAAGCTAGCTATTTGATAGGAAAGTTAAGAAACAAGTTGTTGTTTTTTGTTTAGTGTTGAAATGGTTTATTTATAAATACTGTAAAACTTAAAAAATGCGTTGATTCAATACAAATAGACTAAAGTTAAACGAAAAATATATCGTACATGTGTGAAAAACAAAGGAAATTTAACTTAAAACAGGAGTTGTACCATAACGTGACACTAAAGTTTGGGGGAAGTACACAAATTGAATACAAAAATATCAAATGTTTTGATATATAAACAAAACTTTCTGAAGAAAAATTAGTTTGTTGAATTTAACTTTGCATTTTAAACACTTTCCAGAGCGGTTTTTTATTTTCAAATTAAAAAAAAAAAAATTTCAAGATTTTTGTATTTTTAAAAATGCGAATTTTTGTGTTTTACTTCTCAGTTTTCTCTTTAAGACCTCTACGCAATTGTGAAGTAACGACAACTTTGGCAAAGAGCCATTGGTTTCAGTACAATTGGGAAAGATCGCTGATGATTTGGTAGAGATACCAATAAACAACCTGTACGATCAACAAGCCTCCTTTGTTCTGTGTTGTGTTCTTACTTTTTAAAGTTATTTGCAAGCATAAGGAGACCTCGAGCCAGCTCAATATGGATAAATTTAAACTTACTTTCAACACTTTTTGCCAAACTTTACTTGTCGTTACTTCACAACTACGTAGAAGCCTTTAATTTCACTTCAATTTTGGTTTTTCAAATTTTTAAATTTTTTTCCAATTTTTGAAAAATAAACAATTAGATTTACCATAGGGTGGACCATGAACCTTCGAATAAGCTGGTACCCAATTCAATGCAAAATATATTTGAACTTTACTTCTTTGTTTTCTGTTCAATAGTTTCTTTAAAAAAGTAAACCGAAATTCCTCCTTTACTTCACTTTTTGTTTTAAATTAGTAAAAAAATTCAAATTAAAAAAGCGTCAAATTTTTGTACTTTTTAAAATATAGATCTAACTTAGTTGGGATTTTTGAACCTTCGAAAAAGTACTAATTTTATGTCAGATAATCATGTCAGGTATGTTCTCAAAAAATTTACTTTTCTTTTGTAAAATATTTTCTATTTGAATTGGCTATTTTACTCTACAAAATTTAAATTGAAGGTGTAAGGGAATCTGTGGTTACAGATCAAGGATTTTCCAATTTTTTGCAAGTTCATAAATTTTTAAACGCCACTGTTACACTGAGTTGTCTGGTGTCAACTGTAAGAGCAAGGCCACTTATCAAACGGCTAAAATCGGATTTAGTCCAACTCTAAAAATGTTAGTGACCTCTGAGAGAAGCGCTCCATATAACCTTATTAACATTGTAGTCCAACGTAGCAAACGTGTACTAAACAAAACGCGCTTACTGACAACGCCTTATATTTAGAACAGTGCTGAACATTTGAATAATTTTCTTACTCGCTTGTTGTCTAATTAGAAGATTCATTCTATTTCAAAAAAAAGAGGAATTCTGCACTCCTTGGTGTCAAATCGAAATATTCCGCGGAGGTGCGTCGCTACCACGTTTGCTTATCGAACTTGTTCCAGCTAACGATAAGATGCTTTCATAGTGCCAGTTTTGTGCTTCCCAAATGAACGAGGCGTAAGGGTAACGAATGTCTGATTGGTCGTATTTTTCTTTTACTCCTTCTCTAAATGTTGTACTCTGTAAACAAAAAATACGATGGATCTTTTTATGTAAAGGGCACAGAAAGAACTGAAAATAAAAAATTTTTGTTTTCTCTTCTCTCACAACAAGAGAAAGATAAAATTTTTTTGGGGTAGTTTCGGTACCTCTATTCAATGAGGTCGCGCGAAAGCGGTCGTTTTCCAATACAGGCAAACGGGGGACCGAATTTTTGCGACCTCTGCATACAAACAATGATGTTGGCTTAATAATGGTTGTATGAGATGTCACATCTAGAGATATACAAGTACTTTTACATTTTATGAAGAAGCTAAAACATACAAATCTAAATCAAAAAGGAGCTAAAACCAACAACTATTTAATGAAGAAGCTAAAAAATTGTAAAAATTAAAATTTAAATAATATACAAACAAAAATTTATCAAATCAGTATAAAAGTACAGTCCTTTTCTAGACTTACTGAACAATGGCTGCCTAAATTACTGAAAAGTACAGTCTTTACAAGACTTACTATACAACGACAGCCTAAATCACGGAATCGTTTTGAAACTGCTGTTTGAAGTGATAATCAAAGATCTATTCGATACACTGAACAAAACCAGACCAAAGCACGAACACAACACACCACAAATAGGGCTAGTTGGTCATACAGCTGTTTTATTGGTATTTCTACCAAATCATCAGTGACCTTTGCCCAAATGTACTAGAACCAACGACTCTTACTCCATGCCGGAGCTGCCATAATCGTTTGGGAATTCCTAAACGACTGAACAGTAAAATCCGGCACACATAAGAACAGTCAGATACCAATGAAACAGCTGTATGACCAACTAGCCTCCTTTATGGTGTGTTGTGTTCCTGCTTTTTGAAGTAATGTGCAAACATAACGAGACCTAGAGCCAGCGTAATATTGATGGTTTGATTATACCTTTATGCAATCGATTGAGACGTCTTGAAAGGGAAGCGGAAGAAGTAGATGGGAAAGAACATTTATTATTCGATTCATAGGCTAAAGGCGACTTCTTCTCATCAGTATCGCAAAGTTGGAGTAGAGGTATCTAATTATCCTCAGCATGCCAGCCAGTCTTTAAATTGGGGCTGCAAACCTCCTCAAAAACGGGAATTTGATGGTTTGGGTTCATGGAGCGGGCTCAGAAGGTAGCTAAACCTAGGTTCAGGTTCGAATGGAATTTAGGAAAACCAATTTTATGTAATACAGTCTTTGAAATTATTTGAAAATGACGGCAAATATGTGTTAAGGTATGGTAATCGAACAATGGTCACACTGTATATAGAGAATGGAAGATGACGAGCTTGATAGCATGGGGTAGATAGTAGAAGATGGACGAGGACAGACTCTGTAAAAAAATGGACAAGAAGCGACAGACAGACAGAAATATAACCCGTAACGACAAACTGAAAAGAGATAGATTCCGGACTGTAAATAATATGCCCGAAAACAGACAGAAACCCTAGTTTACAGTAAACTTTTTCAAAAATGGAAAAAATTTAAACATTCCATTTTTACATATCTAAAATTTCAGTCTAAATAATTTTCTACTCCGGTTCAGGTTCGGAGTCTCCAGGTCAGGAGCGTTTCTACTCCAAACCGGTTTGCAGCCCTGCTTTAAATATAAGAGGCCTTAGAGGCCAAAGTAAGGACAAGTAAAGTAAAATTTTCATACAAAACTGTTGGAAGTCAAGGAAAAGTAAAATTACTTCTAACATTTTGTATGAAAATTTAACTGTACTTGTCGTTACTTCACAACTGCGTAGAGGCCTTAAAGTTCTTAATTAACACGTAGTTTTTTTTTAGGAATCAACAAATTTGTTTGAAAAAAAAAAAACGAAAAACCTAAATTTTGAGGCGGAATTCTAAATTTCTCTCAAAAAGCATTTAAATGTAAATAACAACAAAATACAAGCACCGCGACTCTGCGATGCAAACCGATTCATAAAGGTTCTTTTCAAGTGGAATTTCAACTCAATGGACTCATAACAAAACAAATATTTCAAACTTTTATACTACTTTCACTTTCGCAAAACTTTTGCGATTTGAAACCGCTTATGTTTTGGTTTCCAAATCGCAAAACTTTTGCGAATATTCTTGGTAGACTCAATCATTTGTTGAGAAACTTTCAAAATAATCAGAAATGCTCCCATTTTCACTTTCGCAAATCTTTTGCGATTTGAATCCGGTTACGTTTTGGTCTCAAAACCGCAAAACTTTTGCGAAAGTGAAAATATCAGCATTTCTGATTATTTTGATAATTTTTCATCACCTAATTGAGTCTACAAAGAATATTCTACCCTTATTTTAAGTTAAACTTTGCTTATTCCCTACAAACTTTCATGTCACGTTGAACTTCTGCCCTTTTTTTGATAAAAACTAAACAAGAGGCACTAGAAACTTAAGTTGTTACACTGGGGGGATTGGTTTCTTATTTATTTTTTGTTTTAATTTAGCTTAGACCCACAGAACAGCTGCCGCATCTTCATTAGAAAGCGTCGAAAAACGCTGATGATAACGATTAACATTGCGATACATGGTCTTCGATGAGGGCGACAAAGAACTGGAACTGGTTGGCGGTAAACCCACACCATTTAGGGCTGATTTCAGTGTGGAGTTGCGACTTTCTGCATTGGACAGGGACAGAGACAGCGAGAGACGACGTTGCTGTTGGCTGTCTCCGCCGCCTATCAGCGTCGAACTTAAGGGCAAACCCACATCATGAAACGAGCTGATGGAACTGAAACCACTTTCATCTTCTGTACTAGAGCCTTGAAGTGGATTCGAACTCTGTGCCTTGGTGGTGTTGGTTGTGGTGGTCTCTTCATCCGTTTCCACTTTGGACGAGGATGAGGCGGTGGAAGAAATGGTGGAATGCACAGAGCTATCGGTGGAACTGCGTAGTGAAAGACGGGAATCGCGCATATTGTTGGCTCGCAGAAAAAGCATCTCGGCATGGCTTTTGCCACCAGCTGTGGGAGTGGGTGAAGAAGATGCCTCCATGGTGGTGGAATTAAGTAGCGGTGGTGTCATTAGATGCATTTTTCCGGGGCACAAACGATGTGAGGAAATGGAGGCCAACGAGTGACGCGGCTGGGTAAGATCCGGCTGCTGTTCAGAGGTATGCAAGAGATTGCGTATGGTGCGGGCCAAGCGGAAAGCCTCTTGATTCAGCTTCTCTTCGGCGGCCTCAGGGGCGGAGAGACGTGCCTTACAGCCACCCAGGGCTCCTGGTTTCTTGGGTGAACGACGCCTGGAAAAGTATTTAAATTGTAATCAAAATAGGTTTGGGTTTTTCAAATAAATCTTAGCCTTACCAGGTGAAATCCTTGAAAGCATTGTAGCTACCCGCTGGCGCTATACACTCATAGGTTGGCTCTTCGTGCATGGATTTGTTTAGCATTAGATTTGTGCTACTTCTGGCACGTAAGTAAGAGGCGTTACCCTTGGCCGTTACTTCCTCTCCATGGGGATCAGTCTGCACTGAACTCTGGCCCACTCCCTGCACATGATGTAGACTCTTTGAGCGTGAGATTTGTTCACCTCCACCCAAGCTGTTTCTATGGTTCTGTTGCTGCTGCTGGTAGCGCTCAAAGAAGCGAGCCACTTCCTCCATTACCGCACGATACATTTCACAATTGGTTTCCGTCTGCAAAAGAAAAATTGTGGATGACAACAGTGGGGATTAGAGGTTGAGTGTGTGTGAAATGAGCTCCCCAATGTGTGTTGGCATAGTACTTCATTTGGGTCTTGGGTTTCTACTAACAGGTATCCGGGTCGAAGGTAGAAGAGTGAGTATCATTTCACGCTTCGATTGTTTGCATTTTTAATTATTTGGTAGCAATTTGTGAGACTCATTTAGGTGCAGAAATATTTGAATATGTAAATTTTTGTAATTACGTAGAATTATGTAGACACTTTTTTGTGTTCTTTTAAAAATTCCAAATTGGCAAACGGTTAGTTAAAAGCTACCAAAGACGGTCAAGTCAAAAGTCAGATCAAAGTGAAGAAACAACAGCTATCATAGCTCAAAGTTGATGATGCACAAACATTCGCTGTATCTTTATTAAATTCTTATTAAAATCTTTTATGCTCTTCAAGTGAGAGGATAATGTGTCGTTATATCAACGGAAGCTACCACAGTAAACCGGAGGAGACACTACTATAGTGGGCTATGTAGACTGCAAAGACTCAGGGCTGTTTGGTCGTGGGCTGTGTAGGTTACGGAGGTTTGAACTCCGGTGGTGTGCACACATTGGGCGAATAAGTGATGCAGCTGCCGGTATCGAAATGCTTTTTATTGGCCAGATTCCATAAAAATTGTTGCGACTCGCCCACTTTGATCAGATCCACTCGTTTTTGGTCTTATTTGCTTTAATTTTTGTCATGACAATTTTCAAGAGCGCATTTCCAGAGCTATGTAATTAGATGGGCTCTGACAAGTACCTAGCTTAAACTAAAACATAAAAGCTATTTGCAGCATAGTTTAATTTTGTATATTTTTAGTTATGAAGGTTTTGAGATAAGAAAGCGATATGATTTTCCGATTTGGGGAAATCTCCATCAGAATGGAAAATTCAATTTCAAAGATCTAATTGTTATTTTAGGATATTTCATTTTGCGTTGTTATAGTTTTGCTTTTCAGAAAGACAAATAATTTATTACAAAATTGCTCTATAGCTGAGGTACAGAAGACACCAATAGAAATAAAGAAAATATTTCTGAAGCAACAACAAACACAAGATAGAAACAAGGCTGCAAACCGGTACTGAATCCAACTTCTTAGAATCGGATCGGTTCGGGTTTTTTGGGTCCGACGAACCGTGAAACTATGAACCGAACCCCTAATATTTTTGACTCCTCGAACCTGAACCCGAACCGGACCACTTTTTCCAAAAATTAGGTTCGGTTAACAAAATTAAGTAGTTTTTCCAACGACAGAAATTCCTTGTAATCTGACCGCAATCATTAAAAAAGATCTCTAATCCTGCGACAGGTAAGTTTAATAAATCCTATCACCGTAGATAATGGATCGAGCAGAAGAACTTTTTAATGACAACTGCAGAGCAGAAAAAGAATGCAACTATGAAGAATGTAAAGAATGCATTAAAAGCATATCTTGATGTGGACGATGATTAAGTTGCCTAAATAGATTCCTGTTGGATTCTAAAATTACATTTGGTTGTACTACACACAAATCCAAATCCAAATTTTGTTACCGAGTTTCTTAAGGAAGTTAAGTTTGACAGTTAGTACAATTCGCACACTTTGTAAGGAACTCCGTACTCACACAATATATGAAATCTATTGCATATAGATAGAAAAGTTGAAAAAACCATGGCTAGACCGTGACGCAATGGAACTCAACCTACAAAATGTGCGAACGTTGACTAACTCTTTAAGATTTTGGAATTTAGAGTTCTTTAAAAGAGCTGAAATTTATTTATTCCTTCGAAAATTGTCCAAGGAACATCAACAAATGTTTTCAAATTTTGAAAGGGTCAAAAAAGACTTCTCAACACTTAAGTTGGATCTTTCTGATCGAAGAACTAATATTGATTAAGATAGAAGATATATTGCTTATTAACTTAAACTAAGCAGTTCTCTAAAGTTGTAAATGTCACTAATGAATTTGATAGTTTTAATAATGAAACAAAAGAATATTATTTTACGATCAAGTATAAATAAATGGAAACTAATCTTTAATGCTCAAGCGAATCGAGGTTCGAACCAAAACCTTGGATTCAGGGGTTCCAAAAACTGGTCCACAAACCGAACCTTTGACATCACAACGGGTTCGAACCCCCGGACCGAACCTTCTGCATTATTTTAAAGGTTTGCAGCCTTGAATAGAAATTTAATTATGTGTTGCCAACAAACAAAATATGCGGTGAAGACCACCAATACATAGATAGAGATAGAAAGAGAAGTCTCTACCAGGGTATTGTACTTTGATCTGTGCTATGAGCACTCTGTGCGCATTGGCCGTGTGCACCCCCTGTCTATACGTTTAGTTCAATGAATAATCCAACAAGAGTTTTGAAAAAAAGGTTTTTCTTTTTATGTCCCTCAAATTGCCTAGATTTTCATCTGTTCATTTATTTAATTGCTCGTCAAAAATCCTTGAACCTTAAGTGTGAACCTGGTGAATCATCTTTTAGAAAAATGGTTTAAAATATACAGCTCTGATCTGGAATAAGAAACAATTAAGGAGCTTGGCCGAATCTTTCTGCCATTTACAGGGCTGAATGAAAATAGATGGAGTTTTGAAGTGAAAAGATAAAAAACTTGGGCTGTCGAAATATCGATATCGAATACTTTTTGAATATATTTTTGGTGTGTATTTTTGCTACCAAAAATTAATTACAATTTCTATAATGTTTTTATCACAAAAACAAAAAAAATTTTTGAATCGATAGTACGGTCCATATAATTTAATGTTTGAAGATTATTTCATGCAAATGTTGACTGTAACTGTGTTTTCCTTTAGGCTTAGTCCAATTTTGGCATACTCTTTCCAACATTTCGGCCGGTATCTCACGAATAAATGCTTCAATGTTGTCTTCCAATGCGTCAATTGAATGCTTCTTGCTTATATTCACTCCAAATCGACAATTCTGCTTATTTACGTACTCATTGAGCCAAAAATGAGCTTTGACGCTAAACACAATTTTTCGGTAAAAAAGTGGATCTTCGGCCAACTTTCCAAGAGCCCAATCTCCAAAAATTCTTCGTTGCGGTAGGTCGTTCGGCTTCAATTCTTGCGCCAGCTGTACTTTGAAAGGCTGCACACCTAAATCCTTCCGCAAAATTTTCCACGTTGTTGAGTAACAGAGGCCCAATTGCTGCGAACGGCGACGAATCGATAATTGATGGTCATCATTAACACTGGCCGATACAGCTGCGATATTTTCTTCAGTTCGCACTCTACGTAAGCGTGTTGGTGGTTTAATGTCCAACAATGTAAATTTGGTGCGAAATTTAGTCACAATAGCCCGAATAGCCGCTTCAGTGGTTCGATTAAACTGACCATAAAATGGAAGAAGCGCGCGAAGAACTTTCTCAAAAGAGCACGCATTTGATAATAAAATTAAATAATTTGCAAGCGTTTTTCGTTTGCAAGACGATTCATGGTTAATTTATAGACCAAACTGAAGATGTTTGACAGTGATACAAAACACTAAACGTGCGTGAGCTATTTAAACCAGTGTTGCCAAAAAGATAATAGCTAAAAACCACACCCTTTACAAGGAAATGCAAACGGAAATGCCTTTTCGCATGCGCGAGAAAAGTAACACATAATCCAAGTTGAATTTAGTCGTGACTTGAATTTTTTTACAACTTCCAATCAAATTTTTGCACTACATCAGAAAATCGAAGCCGACAATGGGGGAGCCAAAAAGAAGTTAACTTAATATTAATTTAGGGAGTCACCTTTAAAAAAACTATTATAGAAGTAGGTCCAATTAGGGTGGCATAACAGACTCTTCTTCTTTTTCGTTTATAATGTTATAATGAACAATCAATTGTTACATTTAAAATGTTTTAGAGTTCAATCTCGTTCAAAGTAAGGCGATTCAATTAACATATCGCAACTCTTCAAGTACCAATAAAGTGTTCTTCATTTTCCTTCTCACGCATATTACAAAGGCTGCAGATTTCATCCATATCCCTTCTGTGTGGCCCAAATTTTAAATGAAATCGCTTTTCACCTTGCCTTGAAAATAGTGCTTGAGGAGTCCGTTCCTAGGCTATTTTGAAAATAGTTAAAGGAAGGTAATAGTGGACCTTTAAGTGCTCTTTTTGGCTTGGTTTTTAAAAAGTTGATTTCAGATTGTGACTAATGCAATTCTTGTACACTTGTCCCAATCAAAATTAAACCCGAAGTTGCTTATAATGGTGGCCAGTCATCAAAAAACTGCGTTTCTCCATGAAGCAATTGACTCATTATTCCCTTAGGCAGTCTTTTTTCCGGCATATTCCTGACCTTGGCTATATAGTTGATATCTTGACTATTCGTCAACACTTTGGAATGTTTCCATCAGAGATGCCCAAATGAAGAAAATTTTTGAGGAGCAACAACAACCACAAGAAATAAAAAGAGAATCCCGATTTTTGTTTGTGTGTGTGTGCTCGTGGCTGTCTGATGCACACGCAATCATTCGCA
Organism: Lordiphosa stackelbergi; assembly: GCA_018904235.1. Classification (NCBI taxonomy): domain Eukaryota; kingdom Metazoa; phylum Arthropoda; class Insecta; order Diptera; family Drosophilidae; genus Lordiphosa; species Lordiphosa stackelbergi. The sequence continues at coordinate 4,619 of JAEIFU010003506.1, read as the reverse complement.
GACAACAACAAAACCTACGTTCGGTGAGAAAGAGTAGAGAGAACACATATGAAGCTGTTGTGACACTACGTATAGCCATAAGTTAAGCGTGAAGGCTATACGAGCAGCTACAACACTGATTTACAGATTGGTTTGACAGCAAGAGCTTCGACATAAAAGAAGTTTACCAAAAAAAAATTAAGATGCTTCAGTCATTCTGGAAAAATGTCATTTAGGGGTTCTAATCCCTTGGAAAATCTAAGGTTCTGTTCTCGGTTATCAGGGCCCATATACTGTATAAGTTTTATAAATTCTGGAAAAATTACTAAACTTATTCTTCGAAACGAACCTTTTTTCAAAAGCTTCGGCCGGTGAGTCCAGTTCCCGAATAATACCCGAATATTTCTTCAAATATTTTCTTTAAATTTCTCACTGTCTTGTACCACAGTGCCAAAGGTCATTGAATTCTAATCGCCCACAAATGATGGACAAATGTAAAATGACTTATAAATTGTTAATTTATGTTAATCAGTGTCTTTAGTCGGTGTGTGTGTGTCTGTGTTTATGTATCAAAATCAATTTCTATTGGCATAATTTAATGCAGATTTATCTCTGCATCGGGTTTTGTAGAGCACAGCCTACCACTTTCACTTAAATGCCGTTGGATTTTTGCTGCTCTCGCTGTCTTTGGCTTCTGGTGGGTCTGTGGGTCGGTCGATGCTTCTCGAGCCAAATGTGGTCTTATGCCCAATTATCGAAAGCCATTTAAAAGGTGTTGCCAAATTATTTGCTCCCCAGCCCACCTCTAACGGGCACGCCCACAGCTCAATTTGAGAATTGGCCAAAAAAGGTTCACACGACGATGACGACTACCAAAAACAGTTGGCAAATGTTAATTTGGCCAGTTTTTCCAACTTTTCGGTTTGGCTGGCTGGCTGGCTTACCGGCTTGATGATTATGTAAGTTTTGTGGATTTGTTGCTAATTTTCCTATTGGCGGTTTTTCCTACTGCGTGTTTGAATTGGAGATATATGTGTGAAATGTGAAAATGATGTGGAAATGCATTTTGTTATGCTTTGTTTAATTCATTAATGTGCAAGTGGAGCCAAGGGGAGGGTTTTTTTTTGGATAAGTTACGGTCTGTCAGCTGCGGTGCTTACGCATTTCCTTAGAAAACGGGGATTCGGTGTCCCATCAATCAATCAATCAATCAAAAATGTAGTCTGCAACTAGTCTGCCCACTAATGAAGTTTTCCTTCACACCAAAGTGTAACCCAGTTTTCCTCTCGCATTCCACAAGCTCTCTCGATAGAAGAAAAATTATTTATCACTGATTATTTTCTTCTTCTTTTAGTTTTGCTGTCTGCTTTCCACCAACCAAAGCAAAAACTCCGCTACCAACTTCATTGAGCGCATTAAATCGATATGAAAGCGTAAATATTTTTACTCATGTGCTGTTGTTATGTGGTCCATAGAATCTCCATCGGTGTTCGAATTGAAAGTGTGAAAGTTGAAGGTCAGAAAGGTAAGGTTCAAATGAGCGGAGGAAATTGAGCCAAAGTGGGTTGCAGCAGTTGGTAGCATGAAGAAGCTTTAGTTGGGGGTTATTAAAGAAAATGACCTAAATGATGATGTGCCGAGATGCCAGTTTTGGAAACAGCAAGCGATATAATGATAATGAGTGGCCAACAATGAGGCAAACACCCTGGAAATCATCAAAACGATTTGAAATACTAATGACCAAGATTAAGCATTAGACACGCGATTGATGAAATAACTTTGGGTAGATTGAACCAATTTTAGCAAGGCCTATGCAAAGTATTCCGATTGTTACATTTCGAATATACTAATTTTTGTATCAAAATCCAAGCTAACCTTTTATTGGTCATAACTCGAGTATAGTTCAGCCGATCAATATCATGCCGAAGTTTATATACCATTGCAGCGCGATAAAGGATTTCTATGTTTTACATACAATATTATTTTTGCTTCGAAGAAGGCTTGTTGAGGGATTTTCAAAACTGAGCAATAGATGGCGCCACTACTTGCTTTAAACGCTGGTTGTTAAGGCATTTGCAAAACTGACCAATAGATGACCATTTGGCAACCCAAAGTTCGCTGTGGCAGCAAATTTCTTTTGGGACAACTTCATTCGATCTATATCAATCGATCTTTATTTAATAATTCAGTAAATAATTCTAAAAGGTGCGAACCACCTATCTTCAAAACTGTGGTATATATAAGATTTTTCCCAATTGCGGGGGCTTGGGAAAAATTGAAAATAAACTTCATACCTGCAAGTATAGGGTGCAAGTATAGGGTTGTGTATCCCTTACATGTCAAACCTGTACCTCTTACCATCTCTGAGATCTCTACGCTACATCTACTCGGCGGTTGATGCTGATCTCTATAAATATAAAAGAGGTCATTAAGTTATGGATATTGTCCATAACTTTTCTAAAACAAGACACGCACAACACAACAAAGGAGGCTGGTTGACAGTATAACGCTATTTCATGAATACCAATTCAATCTTCAGCTGTCTGCGCCTGTCCTTAGTGTGTTAGCAGAAGTTACCTCATGACAGAATTGCTATGACTGCTTGGGAATCCCAAAGGCAGGCTTGTAGCAAAATCCGACATCAACAGCAAACGCCAAAAACACTAAGGCTTTGAGTGTGTGTGCATCCCGTTATCGGCCCTTCTGTTGTGAGTGGGGGAAATTCTTTCTCCGCATTAACAAAGGCGCCAATTGTTTGAATCTGTCCAGAAACAGTTCCTTTTGTTTGCTCTTCGCAACCTGGGTTGGGACCCACAGTTGAGACTTCCTCCTTATATTTCCAGACTTAAGCTTTTAGACTTACCGTCACTTGAGCATAGACGAACTATGTTAGGTATAATGTTTTTAAACAAACTTATAAAGGGTAATATAGACGCTGAGTACTTACTCGGGCGCGTGAACTTTAATGTCCCTTCAAGACAAACACGAAACTATATTCCCTTGAGGCTTCCTGTTGCTTCTTCTTTATATGCTTCTAACTGTCCATTTCGCATTCTGTGTAGGAATTACAATGGTATCTTTCCTTCTCAGGGTACCCTTCGAGAAGGCTTTAGGTCTTTTATTCTTCACACTCTTGCACTAGCATAGCTTCTAGTATTTTTTTAAAATTCCTTCCGATCATTAATGCTGCGAGCAGGGGCGTAGTTGGTCATACCGACAAACTAAATTACCCCCACCGGATCGGAAGGTGTTTCTTTTATTTGCTCTTAATGTTTTCTACCCCTTATTTTGTATCTCTTTATATTCTATTATATTGTAGCTATGTCTTTAGACGAAGCTACAATTAAAATAAATAAATAAATAAAAATAAAATAAAATTGCCCAAAGCAATCAAACGGGGGTTTTTGTTGTCTTTTTTTAAATGAAACTATTTTAGGTTTAGTTTCTAACTCAGTGTGTTATAAAACTAACTAGTGGCTTGAAACGAGGTCTGTACGGACAGAATATGAAATAATTTGAAATGTGATTTTGAAATGTCGTAAAATCCGGTCCCAGGCGTGAAAATGACCCGAAAATTCTACATGCAAAACAACTATTTTTCATCCGATTGACTTGATACTCGGTTTGTAAGGTCAAAATGCTTTGTGTTTTCATTTTCCGATGTTGGAAATACCACCGGGATGCCTGGGATGTGGGTGGGATGTCAGTGGGATGTGGGTGGGATGTGAGTGGGATATGGATGGGAAGTGGGTGGGATCTGGGCGGTTAGTGGGGAGTGGGGCGGGGGTGGGTGGGTGTGGGTGGAGTAGATGTAAGTGGTGATTGCATGTGGGTGGTATGTGGTTGGGATATAGGTGAAAACTGGGTGGAAAGTTGGTGGGAATTGGGTGTGCATTGGTTCTATACTGTTGAAGGCGCAGCGAAGCGCGGCGGGTTATATGCTAGTCAAGAATATATAATCTTCATTTGGTCGTGAATGTTTCCTTCTGCCTGTTACATAAACATCCTTCTCAAATTTGACAGAACCACTTTTTAAAGCGAAAAAATTCGATCAAATCGGGCTCAGAATTGGTCTTGAACCCGTAGAATGTCTTACTTCCCCTGTTCAATTATTCGGATAAAACCTATTTTTAAAGTTCATTGCTTAAATGTGGAATTGCTCAAGCAGTTGAGCCGACAAATATGGAACATTCTTAAATCAGGATTTTTTCGATCCGGTCAAATTTGTAAGTAAATGGCCAATCAAACGTAGATTCGAATTGGGGAAACAAAAATGCTTAAATATCCTAAACACTTAATATTGGAAACACTTAACCTAAACACTTAATATACCCTAATGTTTCGAAACACTTTTGAGACAGTTAAATTAGGTTCAAAATCGATCTGGAACAAGGAAAGAAACTAACTTTATATTACGAATCCATACAAAATATAATCAGTTCAAAAGCTCAAAAAATGTTTCAGAAGTAAAATATTATTAGAGCCGGTTCCATCGGGTAGAGCATTAGTCGATATAAATTCGATATAAAGTGTTGGGAAAACAAACAATAGCACTATCCATACTATCAACATATTCCATTATCGATGGTGCCGACTCTCGATGTTGAAACTCTAAACCAGGGATCATCAAAACACACATA
>JAEIFU010003505.1:0-27719 GCA_018904235.1 Lordiphosa stackelbergi | reverse complement strand
GTAGTTAAGTCTTTTTGTTGTTAATTTTTCCTTTTTTTTTTGTCCTGGTGGATAATCTTTAACGGAGTTCAAAGACGTTTTAGTTTAAAACATGGCTTTTAAAAAGGCTAGAAACCGATACAGAAGTTCTGGTTTTTTGGATCCCTTGAACCGGATCATGAACCAAACCATTTTTATTTATAACCACTCGAACCGTACCCCCTCTGTTTGATAAAGATTCTGTTCAGCGGTGTTGTAAGGGGAGCTTTTTTAGGAACTAACATAACTTCCTCATTATTTACACCACTACAAGATCAGCTCATTGTTTGTGAAAAATTTACGTTTTGAAAATCAAAATCAATGTCAGATTTCACCTACAGTTGGTTTATAAATCTCTCGAAAATCCGTTGGTGCCACAGAACTTCGAGAGATTTAATTTTCTTATTAAAAAATACCTCAGTGCAATAAGTATATGTGCAAATATGTTTTCGTTTCCTTCTTCCTCAATAGTAACAGAACATATGTTCTAGGTATACAAAAGTCTTTTGGTGTTATCTATTTTTAGAATGCTTTTGCATAATTCTTCTTTGGTCATCATTCTTAGTACCGTTATCACACATTTGAGTGGCGAGATTTGATTTTCTTAGGAAATAAGTTTATGTGCAAAAACCAATTAGTGTGCATTTAATGGTCGGCGTGCAAAAATTGGATGTGTTTGGTTGCAGAAACACAAAAAAATTTTTAAATTTTCCAAAGAATGCCGCGTGGAACACATTTATCAGCTGAGGAACGCGGACGAATCCAAGATTGAACGAAGGTGGGGCTACCATCACTGAAATAGCTTCCAGAGTGTCTCGACACAGAAATACGATAGCTAATTTCTTAAAAATCCAAGCTCCTATGGTCAGATTAAACGCAGTGGCTGACCGAGCCACATCGACGATAGGTGCAAGCGTGAGATTAAGCGCCTGGCTGTAAACAATCAAATGTCTTGTACAGGCATTAAACGTCATTTAGAGCTCAATGTCGGTAGAAGACGGATCCATCAAATTTTAACTGGAAATTGTAACCTAAATATAGTTCCCGGGTGGCTGTACCGATGCTATTGCCACGCCATCTTAAGGCTCGTTTGGCGTTTGCTGACAGGTGCAAATTTTGGACCGAAGAATTCCGGAACGTTATTTTTTCGGATGAAAAAAGTTTAATCTTGATGGTCCTGATGGCTATCATAAGTATTGGCGTGACTTAAGAAAACCAAGAGAAACTCGCCATAAGAGGAATCACGGCGGTGGATCACTGATGATTTGGGCCTGTTTCGGATATGCGGAAAGTCTCGGCTATGTTTTATTCCAATAAGAACAAACTCAGGAAATCTATATTCAATTGCTGGAGAGTGAATTAATAGATTTGCAGACGATTTTACGAAGATAGATGGATTTTCAACAGGACAACGCTCCAATCCACACATCAAAAGCCACAAAGGATTTATAAAGGTGGGAGGCAGTTCGACTCAATTAAGCATTTAAAGTAAGCTTTGCAGAATGGGAGTTAATAAGCAATGAAACTCTCCAAAATCTGGCAGATTCCATGCCAAACCGCCTTGAAAAAGTCTTGAGGCAAAAGGAAAGCACATTAACTAGCTCTAGAGCTATAGGTAAAAAAATATACTTGGCTTGAATCGTTTGGTTTAAAACAAGGTTTTCCAAAATGTTAATGCACATATACTTATTGCACTGAGGTATATATTCAGTTTTAATTTGATGTTCAACTGATTTTGCTTGTGTTTTTAAATTGTGCATTTTTAAATTATAATTTAACTGATAGTGATTGTGACCAAAACAAATCAATAATAAAATCAACAAAGGTCACCAGCCCCAGCTAATATTATAATTTAACTATAAATCATATTTTCCAATTTTTAAATGAAAAATTTAAAAATGTTTTAGCGCCATCCATGAAGCATAACTTGCCAGCATTTAGTCCGCGGCCTTTCTCAAAGAGAAAAGAGAGGGGGCCACAGAGGTGGTTGATTTTTACTTAGCATGAATTGTTTTGCATTTTGGGTTACAATTAATTAAATAATTTTAATATAATAATAACCAAACCAGTAAAATAATGTTGTTTTCTTTTCCAAAATTAATTTTTCTTGTCAAAATTGTTTGGGTGGTGAATTTTGCTAAATTTTGCTAAAACTAACGAGAGGTTTGAAAACCAGCCAAAAAATTTCTGTGATTTGGAATTTGGTTGGAAGAGGTTTCTGTGGCGACCCCGATTACGAATTCTGCAAAAGAAATACAACAAAAGTCAGATATTTAAATGACATCACAGTGGAACGATTAGATTTTCCAATTTCAAACGATTTGCCGTTTTTGCTTCCGCTTCGGAATAACTTATGAAATTGTTTTTTAGGGCTATAAGATAACATTTATTTCGGAAAAACACTTTTAAAACAGGGCTGCAAACTGGTTTTGAACCCGGAATTCAGACATTTTATTTACTGTAAACCGAGACTCAAGACAAAAAACAGCTCAACCTGAACCTGCTCCGAACCAAAATTGTAGGTTCGTAAATTATGTAGCCTACAATAGTTTCTCGATATTATAACGGATTAAACTATCAAAAACAAGTCCGAAAACGATCGGAAATTGAATAATTTCCCGCTAAGTTATTTTAGTTTGCTAAAAGTGTCATTAAGCACCGCTTTAAGGGACGTTTCCGATCCGTTTTCCTTCAGCACATCAGGTTTTACGAGATATTTGCCTAAACATGTGCTGAGCGAAGTTTGTTTAGATTTGTAGTTCCTGTGGTCAAAGTAACCTTTTCCAACCAAATTTGTTTTAATATAAGCTGCATTGAATGTCGTTGCAGAAAAACCAAAAAAGAAGTTTTGATTTTGTTCATAAGATAAAAATTGTTGGATTCTGAAATGGAATATATGGTTATTTTTTGATAAAATCGGGTTTTTCCAAGTTTAAATTATTCTGATAATAAAAAAAAAAATTTTCAATAATTAGTAGTTGATAGCTCTTGGTCTCCTCTAATTTTCTATACTTTTAGTTTTTCGGGTAAATCGTGGACCGAAACAAGTTTCCAATGAAAAGCTTCCTCCAAAAACCTCGAAAGTAAATGATTTTTTGTCCCCAAATTTTATCCCATCTGAGTATACGTCTTTAAAAAAACTTTTCCTTAACCGTTCACTATACGAAAACTTCTCATAAACGTTTAGTCTGATTCCATTTTCTATCAAATCGTGCACAATCGGAATTGTTAAGTGTTTCCGCTTCCAAATACCGACTTCAAACCCTAGCTTATAGTAGTAGTAGTAGTGTGCTTCTTTATTTAAATTTATGAAATAGACAGTACATAGATGATAGCTTAGATTCTAAATTTATATCTAAACAAGAAGTTTGATCAAAAAAAAAATCGACATGGTAAGAACCGTCAGTCGATCACTGCCTTCCAAATTCTTCGCTATTCAGCCTAATACACCTGGCTTCCCGAGTCTTCCCCAGATACCAGATCGTTCAACTGCATAGCGCGAGATTCGGTTGGCAGTGTTACTTTGTTTTAAAAGTCCCCTTCTAATATTTGTTGCCGGTATTTAGTTGCCTGACTTATAAAATTATATAGGATGAACCAATTTGATCCATTTAGTAGCTGGTGAACTTCGTGCGGATGTAGTCTTGCTTTACCAAAATGTAAAATTCTGTATTCTCTCAAGATTGGGCAGCTTCCAATAAAATGGATAGTGTTTTCCTGCTCGTTCCAATTGCAAAGGGCACAAGCTGTGTTAGTGCTTACTATGTTTGGGACAAAGTTGAGTTTGAGCATTTCTCCTCTGTCCATAAAAATTGTGCGAATTTGCTCCACTGAAAACACGTCGTTGAAATAATTCCGTTCTCCTAGGTCGTAGTTCAAATCTCTGTAGATGAGCCTCTGATTCGATCATAAAGGATGTTCTATATGAAGCTTCCATCTTTTTCAGAATTTCTGTGACCCATGATCCCCACTCTGAGCTTTCTTCTAGGTTGAGATTTTCGCAATGTTTGGCTGATAGAAGTTCCCATTCCCGAAAGAACTGACGACGTCCACTTAACAGAAACCGAGCCAATATTTAGCTTATATTCAGTTGATTCTCTCGAAAACACAACTCTGGCCAATTCCGATCAATCAAATTCGGAAACAAGGAAAGGCCTGTTTGCCTTTTGGGTTCGGCTTTAAACTGTAGGTACCTTTCTCCAGTGTGAGAATTGGAAGCACAGAAGCCAAGATATGGTGTTTGGGTTTTTTTTAAATCACTACAAAAAAATGTTAAGTTTACAGCTTTAACAATTTCTGAAATACGGTGCTAAGCCACAATTTTAACCGGTTCGCACAGTTTCGAAACTGGGCTCAATTCGGATCAACATTATATTACTAAGTAAGTAGCAAAATGTGAAAAACAAAGCTTAAATTATTTCTCACTTGTGAACCGGATCTAAATATGTTTCAACAGCTCACAAAGGAACAATATAAATCTAAATTTAAAACTCTGGTTCATTTTCGCAAACTAACTAGTTCACTTATCGTTTTTAAAACCAATTTTTTGACCTGAATTTGCTATTCGAAAACAGCAACTTTTGATTCGTACCCCCAAAAAACGTTTATAATTTGTGAATAATCAAACTATGTTTAAAACTTAAACATATCTTAATTCTCTTTAGTTGTTCATCAAATGTTCCAATGAACCCTAAGTTAAGTCCCGGTACTTGACTCTTAGTCCCTAACCATCTCTTCCATTCACAGAAATTCTGACTTGAAGACTTAACTTTTCGTCTACATTTTGTGTAGTCATTGCTATTGACTGAACCTCAATTCAATACAATTCAAGTATCTCACATAAACCAATTTGCAATCAAAGCCACAAAAATGCAAAATTTACGAAAAAAAAACCTTTCATTGCTAAAGCCTAACAAATGACCCCAAAAGTCCATACCTAATCGCCTTAGGCCACCGCCAACTTAAGACCGGAGACAGGAATGGAGAGAGGCGGCGGGGGAAGGGGGGCGCACGTGTTTCCCCCAAATACTCATACATACATTTGGGGAACCAGGCGGGGCAAACAGTCAGAATATGAATAAAAAATCAAGTGAGAAATCAAAAGCAACCAAAGCAAGCATAGCAAATGCAAATTTTGAACTGACCTACTCCCATCAGAAAATCAAATGAAACGAACGAAAAGACACAACAAACGGACAGATAGACAGACAGTCGGACAGACGGAAATTTCAAATTCCAAATTCAAAATTGTGCAAAAAGACCAAATATTTATGTAAAGTGCTTGGAACGCACAGAGGGCGTCGATCTCTTGTGGTGAGTCAATCAATCGGATCAGGCAAATTGCTGGCAATTAACATGTTCATTTACTTGAACAAGCCAAACTTTGATCTCTCGGATTGGGAGAAAGGCTTTCCATAAATGGTCAGAAGTGTGAATGGACGACAAAAATAGTTGTATTGTAGTTTCCATGCCATGTACATACTCCTTGGTATGTATCCACGTATACATAATTCACTTAAGCGCGCCCAACGATGCGAGATGAATGACCTCAATTTGAATAGTTGTCTATCTGTGTGCGTCTGTTTGCCTCCATGACTGACTTTTGGGTGCCATTTAAATCAACAAAAGCCGCCGCCTACTTTTTTCCTTTTTTCTTTCTTATTTTTTGGACAATCTTTCTCTCTTTTTTATTGCATTCTTGTAAAATTATTCAAATGCTCTACAATTTTCGGGGCCAGTTTTCTCCTTATTAAAGCAAAAGCAAAGCTGAAATTCTGAAATTGAGGTTATAATTATAACTGCTGCTGGTGCTGGTGTGGCTGCTGCTGCTGCTGCTGTGGGCCAAAAGCAGAAAGGAGTGGCTGTGGCTCGTTGCCGCCGTTTGCTGGCATCGTTTTTTTTTTTTATCTATTTGACACAATTCTCTGGGCAAAGTTGAGCTGCTGCCTTCCCCCTCGACTCTAACAGATTTCTGTTTAGTGACACAGTTTATGTTACACACACACAGATAGAGAGACGAGGGCGCAGAGAGGCGTTCGCTTTATTTTTTTTTTATTTTGACTACCTAATTAGATAAAAAATATACAGTTGGTTTGCTGCTGCTGCTGCTGGAACGTTATGGAACGTGTTGAAAGTTGCAGTTAGTTAGTGGGTGGGTGGGTCATGTCACTTGATTGCGGTGGCTGCTGATTGCAGTGTTTGGTGAGGGTGTTGGCTGTCAGAGTGGGGGGGCTATTTTGGGCAGCTCTTTGTGGAAGTGAAGGTATTAATATTTACTTGGTTGGTTATAAGTATGGGGTATTTTGTGGTTTACTTTCAAAAACTGGACCCCACTTTTTAGTATAATTTCAAGTATGTTTTGTTTTTGGGTGTACTTACCTTCAGAAGAAATAATTTTTAAATTTAAAACAAGTAAGAAAGACTGCTATATTCCTTATACCTGCCAAAGTTTGATTAGAACTAATAACTTTGAGATGTGGAGCCAAACGAACTGTGTGAAGTACTGCCCATTGCCACTGTGGCCCCATATAAACTGTGTGAAGTACTGTCCATTGCCGCTGTGGCGCCATACAAACTGTCTGAATTACCAAAGATCGTCGCTGTGACGCCACTCGAACTGTGTGAAGTGTCAAGTACTACCCTTTGCCCCTCTGAAGCTGTCTATCTGTAAAGTACTATCCATTGCCTCTGTGGCGCCATACAAACTGTGTTATTTACTAAAGATCAATGCTGTGGCGCCACGCGTACTGAGTGAAGTACTGCCCACTGCCCTATTTCTAAGGTCCAAACAATCTAACTATAAAATTGTGGGAAATACTAAGTTTTTCACAACTTGCAATCGATTTGTCTAAAAAAAATTACGAAGCCTTAGATTAAGGTGTTTTGTTTGACTCTAAATTTCAGTTTTCTGAGCTCCCCAAAGCTTATTCAATGCTCGGCTTTGAAATTCTAATCAGTTCCATGATCCTTATACACGATTGAGTCTGTACTCTGCCTTAGTGCGTTCCAGAGTTGAATATACTTCGCTTATCTGGAATCCTTCCGCTGCAGTTCATGTGAATAGGCTGGAGCGTCTGCAAAAAATATTCCTCAAATTTGCACTTGCTAACTTAAATTTTTCCGAACCCTTACCACCGTATTTGAGTAGATGTCGCCCTTGAGGATAGGAGAACAATTGCATCCCTAATTTTTTTAAATGACATTATAGTAGGCAATAGTATTTGTGCTAACCTACTTTGCCGAATTCCCTTTTAATGTTCCGCCTAGATCTCTTAGATTGCGTGCCATGGTTCCATTCAGAGTGGGGACTCACAGGGCCAATTATGCCCTTAATGAACAGTGCCACAGAAACCTCTTCCAACCAAATTCCAACCGAATTCCAATTCTTAGGTGCCACAAAAATTGTTGGTTTCAAACCCCTAATGTTTTGTTAGAAAAGCTCTTTTCTCACTAGCGTTTTTGCCGAAGTGGTGCCCCTCTACATGACAGATAGCGGAATAAGAGATGGAAACTAATACCTCATGTTTGGCGCCAACAAATTTTTCAATTTTGCATTATTTGGTGGAGAATGCGCTTAAAATTGAATTATTATTTAAAAATGCATCATAAAACATATAACACAATCAAAAAAATTGTTAATCATTAAATTAACCCACATCTAAAATAAAGGGAAATTTTTTGGCGAGAGATTCAGCCCTGTTTTTGGATGGAACATCAATTGGAACATCTGGTGTTCCAACTAGATTTTCTAATTAGAAAATAAAATCTCTAGAAGTTCTGTGTTCGAGAGATTTACAAACCAACCGTCGGCAAAATCTCTAGATTTCTGTGGCACCCTGATTAAGAGCTTTTCTTATATAAAATCGTCTTCCAGTTTGCATGCGGTTCGACTTCGACAGTAACAATGTTACTGTTAAGAAATTACTTAGGGACTTTTTCTTATAGTTTAATTATTACTGTTAATTTTAAGTTTTATTGTAGTAGCCAGTTAAGTTTATGCGTTGGCGAAATACACTTAATAAATAAATAAATTTCAAACACTTTTTGCCTCTGGCTTTTGCCATTTCTGAGATTCAGATCAATCAGTGATGGCATTTTATCTATTTAGTTGCTAGATCTAGCAATTTTGAAAACGGAAATGCTATTAAATTTTTGAAAATTCTATTTGCTGCAAAGTTATGATTTGCAAAATAATGCCTAATAAATCAGTTTAAGTCCAAAGCATTCTTAGCTGTAGAACTTACCCTTCTAACAGCGCCTCTGAAGTGATTTAAGCATTGATGAATTAAGGCATAATTATTAGAAATACTGTTTCACCAATGCCCATGTAATTCTCTTCACAAATTCAAACCTGAATAGCGAACGTCATGAAAGAATTCCCTGCATGTTCTAAATTTATGACCTCCAAACAGTCTTTTCAAATCAGTTCTGATCTCAGTACTCATTCTGTACTAGAGTTCTGTTTCTACCGTGTTTCAATGAAAACGATAAGTGTGCCTTCAGCTGGATGCACTTAATGAACAATATATTGCTTAACATAATGCAGGTAAATAAGTTAAATTCTATGTAAGCCCAATGATGGTTGTTAGAATTTTTCATTCTTTTAGAAATTCTTTCAAATAATTATTATTTATTTTATCTTTATAAGTAATTTTATATTTCATATTCACCTGATATTACCTGATAAAATAAATTTTCAAAAATATCAATATTTTTTTATTTCTTTTTTGACAAGAAAATAATAAATATATTCTCGATGCAAAATAATATCATTCACTTAAATTGATATTCAATAGTTGCAGAATGATACTAAAAATATTATAACGATATGCTGAAAAATATTGATTTGAAATTTTTAACATATCAATTTGATATTTTTTCATATCGGCTTAAAATTGATATGAAAAAAGGGGCGAGTGTCGTTAACACTCACGAGGCTTTGATGTGAAACATGATGCATAATTTAAGAGCTAATTTTCAAAATCACAAGCTCAGTCAATGGTGTATAAATCAGCAATGGCCCTCTTTCAAAAAGAGATAAACTAACAGGGAGTACATAAACAAAATCACTTGTTTGTTCTTCATTTTTTAGGAAGTTTTGATTATTGTAGATAAATGATGATGTTCCGGTCCACCCAGATACCCCAAGGTGAGATCCAAGATACCACCCAGATCCCACCCAGAACCTAGCTAGATCCCACTCAGATCCCCAGACCAGATACCACACCAGATACCACCAAGTTGAGATCCATGATCCCACCCAGATCCTACTCAGATCCCACTTAGATCCAACCTAGCTCCACACTACCTAGATCCCACTTAGATCCCGTCCAGATCCTACCCAGATCCCATCAGTCCCCCAGATCCCCCCAATCCACCAGATCCCACCCAGGTCTCACCCAGATCCCATCCAGATCCCACCCAGACCCCACCGAGATCCCACCCAGATCCTACCCATATCCCACTTATATCTCGCCCAAATCCTATCCAGATCCCACCCAGATCTTTCCTAGAACCCACCCAGATCCCACCCAGTTGCCCCTCTTCAGCATTTTTTTTACCTCTTCGCTTCCCCCTCTGCCCATCCTCTTGTGTGTGTGTGTTTGTCGGGAAAATCCACAAAACAACACCACAAAATATGAATGACGTCAGCGTCACGTGACGCTGAAATCAAATTATACTCCTACTAAAATCTTCCGTACCGAAATTAAAGATGTTTCACATTAAAAAAATCTTTTTTTTCTCGGAGTAGCAAATATTGTCCCAACTATGACATGTCGGCAGAATATTAGATTTTTTCAGAGCCAAGTTGACTTAGAACGAGATTACAAAATTTCCTCATATTGAACTTAACTGGTCTGGTCATCGAATTTTTCATTAGATTTGATCAAATTTCGTTTTATTTTTGTGCTCCAAATTAGGTAATTCTAAGTATAATATTATTTAGTTTAAAGCCTAGTACTCAGACGATTAGTTCAACGCCAAAAGACCAGCCTTCAACAGCAAAATACTACCAATTGTGAAACGGTCACACTGTACTGTCACATTTGTCTCGTGCTCATTTTACAGGAATATTTGGAGGATATATGGAATGCAGAAGTCATGGACAATGTCAAATCTTACCGTTGGTTTTAACTTACACCAATCTATGAATTTTGTCGTATTTTTGCAGCTGAAATTCCAACGGGTCGGTGTAGGAAAAATTACTAACTATTTTTCTGCTTATACCCCATCGGAATTGAATCAGCTATTTCTACCTGTCACGTTAGCGGCGCTATGAGCTTTCCGAAGGGCATGAACGGAAATTTTAGTTTGTCCCAGTTCGACCCAGCGTAAGAGGGCGGTCGAAATTTTAGGAAAGCTTTCCAACACCCTTTTTTATGTGGCCAGAAGACTTAGCTTAAGGTTTCATTGTTGTAAGTTTTTAAGCTTTAGTCCCATAATTAAATGTTCTTGAAATTTCTGAAGTCTTAGCTCTTGGCAGTTTTTTAGCCACCTTTACTCTAATTAAAATCGAAAGTTTAAGCGATTTTTTGTGCCATTATAGCAACTTTTCGACCTCCTGTTCTGACAACACTGAGCCCAATAAAGTATGGTACAAAATTGGGTTTTTTTCCAACACAAATATAATTAACCATACAATTCCCAACTAGCTGATCACTTTGTTTAAATGTTTTCATTTTTCGCAAACCTATCCAAAACTATTTTTATTCGTCCCAAGAGCGGAACTCTTTCAGTTTTCAAAGATTTTACTTGAGGAGGTGTAAAGAGTTTCAAAAAGAAAATATAAATATGAATTTTATTTCGAGTACAAATATATCTTAATGCTTAAGTTTATGTTTAAGAAAGACAGTAATCCCCAGAGGGTAAAAAAATAACTTTCAGTATTTTTGGAGAGCGTTTGATATTTACATTAATTCTTCTTCCTTTTTATATGTCTTAACTTTCTTCAGACTTTTAGATCAGTTTAGTTTTAGTTTATCTCCTACACACACGTCGCGTGTGAGTGTGCTCCCGCTCTGCTTCTCTTAATATCTCCCAAGTCAAACAGAAATCACTAATACTCTTACATGAGCAAGTCTTTGATTGTGTGCACACACATAAAAGTAAAAACTGCTTAGGCTAAGACCTTAATACCAATTCTAAACTATGAAGTACTATCTTCCTTTTCTTATAAGCAAATACAACTCTATTTGAAGAACTCTTCACTTAGCCACATTTATCGGCAGGTCAATTGCATTGTCAACAAATCTACAACTATATCAATTACATAATCCCTTCATTGAACCTATAAAATGGTATCAAATCAATCTTCTAACTATCAGTTTTAGTTCTAACTCCGCAAAAGCAACATGAAGTCGGGTAAAGTTGTGTCGAGTATAAATTACCTTTAACTTCTGCAAGCTCCTTTTTAGTTGCCATTTTCATCCTATGTCTAACCCACGCTCTGGTCTGGGCTTATGGGCCAGAGACTTCTGTTTATGGACCCTGCAGTTATGATGGATTTTGTATGTGTGCTGGTCAACTACCTGGAACTTTGCTACCCGATTGCGAGAATTGTGCTAGTTATTTCTACTGCGATGAGAACTCCATCGAACGAAGGGAATGCAGTTGTGGCGAAATCTTTGATGTCAATGTACAAGCCTGTGTGCCAGGCAAGTGTCCACGGCTTGATGGACAGTGTGCTAAGCCCACAACAATTCCGGATCCAACAATCCCGGATCCAACAATCCCGGATCCGACAGTTCCTGGCGATAAATGCGCCAACGCTCAGGTTCGTTGCAGTTTCCATGGCCAAATCATTGCCCATGCCGAGCATTGTCGCTTATTTTGGACCTGTGTGGAGAAATGTCCCCAATTGGGTTTCTGTCAGTTGGGACAGTGGTTCAATCGTGAGAAATTCGTTTGTGATTTCCCGCACTATGTTCACAACTGTCCAGCAAACAGGGATTAATCAAATCAAACACATACTTATATATATATATGTCATGGCAAATCGACACAAAAAATCTAAAAATTACTTTTTAAGGTCATTAAACTGCAATTGGCCTCATGAATAGGCAACAACATTGCGATAATTTACGCAAATTGCTTGACACAATTTGTTGTTGTTGTTGTTGTTGGTGGTGGAGGTGGTGGTGGTGGTGCCCCAAAAGCGGGTGGGCGGTTGCTGCGTGTGATTTGCTATTGCTGTTGATGTTGTCGCTGCTGCTGGCAAAGCAACAAAATTTAGCACGCAACTAACAATTTTAGCTGTTCCAGATACACGCACACATTTACACACCCAGGTGCATTTGAAAACAAACAAAAGAAGCTCAAACTTTGAGTTGCTTAATGACGATTCTGTAATACCCTAATGCTGCATGTTGAATAGGTTCTCAAGTCTAAATAGTCACATTTTAGCTTCATTAGTCCATGGTAATCCATGGAGTATCCCAGTTAATCAATATACTTTGATCGAGGTTGGCTCATAACTTCATTCGACACCATAAAGATCTTGTGTATTGCTCAAAGAACCATCCGGGCCTAATCTTAGTAGACTTTTACTGAAGACTGCAGGTTCGATTAAATTACACAAGGCAACACGAAAAAATTTACACAGGTGCCATTCACACTTCCATAGAAATTGGGTACACAGCATTCCAAATCTGCTATCAGTTTTGCCACTTCAGCCTCAGTTTCCAAGATATAGCCAAAAATGTGAATTCTGCATATCTGGTGAAATTTTTAATTGAGTGGTAAAAGTTTCATACAAAAAAGTTTCACGTTCTTAAAGTTGTTCAGAGTTTAATACCTCCATTTTTTTTTTACCAAAATTGTACTATTAAAATAAATTATTAAAATGTAATCTTCAACTAAAATATTTTTTATTTTGATTTAAGGCTTTTTCAATTTCTGGTCAGCGGTCGATTAAGTAGGTCAAAGCTTAGTTGCATCGTTTTATTTTCACCAACCAATACACTCTCACTTTTTGGCCTTGCTCTTACCCACTGAACCAAAAACTCTTAAAAAATATCGCTAGCGATACTTACGCGAAACATCAACGTGCAAAACTATCGAAAAAACACTCGCAAACGATCCGCAAATTAATCACCCGTGGCTCAGTTTGTGGCAGAGAAAGTTTCGTTCTCGATATTTCGCAAAAGATTCGTTTGCAAGCCTTTTTCTATACTTTTTGCGAGCCTTCTTCGATACCTTTTGCGACCCACTTTACCAATCGATTGCGAGCCTTTTTCAATCCAACATCATCGGTTGTTCGTTTTTCGTCAATATCATTTTTCTTCCTATTCACATATCATATTCAAGCTCAAATGCGATAATTTGACGATACTTTCGCCTGTCGTATTACTTTTGAGCTCGAATGCGATAGTTTTACGATACGCTCGCTTGACGTTCGTCTCGTGGTGCAATGGTTATGGACAAACACTGCGCTCTAGAGCAGTGCCGGCAAAATGGAAAAGAAAAGTATGCTTGTGTTGGTGAACAAGAGAGCTCTCTCCAGACTACAGCCGTTTTACTTGCAATTGAGTGTTTACCGATTCACACAACCATAAGTAGGGCTCGCTTTTCCAGCTGACTTTGGTAGCTATGGCTGGCCGGCTCTGATCTAGAGACACATTTATGCTCGTTATACTCTCTCGACTTTCTTTAAACAACTTTCGTTAGTGAAGAATGACTGTGGATATCACTGTGGATAAAGCGAGATGTATGTTAAAATACTCATGGGCTACGGCAGAAACGTACCATGATGCAATATCTAAAGCAGGGGTGCCCCGAACGAGCTTACGACCGCGTGAAAACAAATACAAATGCACAAAATATGTCTCAAGCAAGAACAACCACAAGAAATAGAAAGAGAGACACAATTTTCGTATGTGGGTGTGTGTGCTACTACTGTCTAATGCGCGCGAAACCATTTGAAGATGGTTTGCGTGACAGCCTGACGCGACAAAACCTTCGCTCGGAAACCAAAAGAGGAGAGAACGCATATAAATTTGTTGTTGGTCTATGTAGTCTTATGGCACGTCTGGCCCATATACACTCCAGCTAACCTTTTGCATAAAACAACAACGAATGCTTGAGGAATGGGCTTGGGCACCGCTGCTCTAAAGGTAACACAAACCAAAGTGCATTTTCCCCTCCGCAAGAATCGTTACCCGGGGATAAAAAATCACAAAGCCCAGGGCCTCACAGTCGTTGTTAGCACTTTTCACAGTTATTAATAAAATGAAATCGAACCATGTTAGTTATACAACATTGAAATTAGGGTTGTCAATATTTGATCGATATACCGATATTTTTGTTGGACGATAAGGGTTATTCCGATATGATATTTTGTATGCCGATATTGGCGATTATCGATATTTTTATAAACGATATATCAGAAAAGTTACTATGGTAATAGGCGCAAATTATATGGCTAGCCTGATAAATCATCTGGTAAAAATGTAAAATTGGCTATACAGCTCCTCCAACGGGGCCAAGCCAAGCCTTCTCACAATCTCTTGGCGTGTGTGCTTTACATTTTTCGCACAAGAGAAAGGGACCTACAGTTTAACGCCGAATCCGAACGGCAAAGTTTGAGAACTTGCTTTTTCATGGCTAGATTACTTCACAGCTGGCGCCAATAGCTGGTAAAGGTGACCGTATGTGTAAAAGCTATTTTTCTAAAGAAAGAAAAAAAACTTTTATTATTAGATGTTCAGAGGCGGGATCGAACCCACGACCTCCCGCCCAGCAGTCTAGCACACTAACCACTGGGCCACAATCTGGTAATACAACTTAAAATCGCATTGAAGAACTAATCATACACGTATGGATGCAGAAATACGCTGAAATATTAGGTATCAGTATTAGAATCATTGAAGATACGCTCCAATGGCTTATAGGAGAGCTAGTGCGGATGAATTGTTCGTGCTGTCTGAAAGTGCATTTCGATACTTTACCCTCTTGGCCTCAGGTTTATTGTAAATAGCGAAATTCCTCGGCCCCGGGGGTATCAGGTGACAATCGCTTTTACAGAACCCGAGAATGACTGGGAAACATTAGGCGGGTTCTTAAATTCTTCACTTGATATTTTTTTATGCAAAATTTTGCTTGTATTATAGTCTGTAAGTCTTTAAAGCCTACACTCAGATAACATACTTTAGTTCGTCACAATACTTCACATGGAAAAAAAACACGAATTAACTGCATTGAAATCAGAACAATTTTGAACAGAAGCTTATACGAAGTAATGTGCCCAACTTAATTTGTATGTCTTTTGAGTAAACGCTTTTAAGGTTTAAAGAAAAAGAAACTCTGACTCTTAATGTAATTTGAAAAAATGTACAGTGTAGTTTCAGAAAACTATTGGAAACTGTTGAACAGATTAGATATAACGGTCTCTAAAAATCGTCACTAGAAGTTTTATGGTGAAGACGTTCCTTAAAAGCTTTTCAGTTGTCTTAAGCTTTAGAAAATACCGATGATATCGATATTTTTTGAAGGCGATATATCAAATATCGATATAGAAAATTTGAATTTTTGATATTATCGATATAAAATTTAAAAAAAAAAAAAAACCTAATTGAAATCTTGAAATCAATGAACCAAGACCTAATCGGAATATCGAAATTGGGTAATGCAACACTTTTTAAATTTATTTCATAAACCAAATGTGCATCCTTTCGCCAGAAAACTTATCTTTAGTGCAAGCACTCTGCCCACAGGGGCCGCTTAGAAAAAAAACAGGTCAATATCAATTTGATATGGGCTGGTTAATTTGATATTTTTACAAATATCATTTTTTTTTATATCATTTCTATGCAATAACGTTTCATATTAACCGTAAATAATATCAATTTGTCAAATGATATTAAAAAAGATTAAACAGATATGTTTTTTATTTTCGAAACTCTCACAATGGGAAAGAAATGTATAGAAAACGCGAAAATTAAAGAGACAGATAGAGTTCAAATCGAACCTTCAAGCAACGTAAAGAAATGTATAATTAGGCTCACAGCCATGAGTCCAAGCACATGCCTGATAGTTTAGTGCGGTAAGATGCCATGCCAATTTGTGACGTGCAGGTGGTCCCGAGTTCGATCCCCAGTCAAAGCGGCGGGCTGAAGAAATTATAAATTCGTTCTTTTTCTGTTTCTATAAAACAATAAAAAATAGTGCTTAGCTAAAACACAACTTAGTAGTATTGAATTGCTGACTACAGATTATAAATCCCACATGGCCAGTGTGAGAAACCACGTCTTTAATAGTGTACGCAAAGCTACAAAACAGAATGTGTGAACGAAGTCAAAGACGATATATAGGAAATCTTTTAAAATCTGATAGAAAATTGGAAACAGCTTTAAAGTATCCCTAACAATCAGCGGAACACACAATCATCATTTTCTAAACTAACTTTTTTAGCTAGAGTATTCAAAAAGTGGGTTGAAGTCATCTTCTGTCGAACAGCAAACAAACAACAAACTTTCACCCGGCAGTAAGCCGCAGCATTTTGGACAATTTCGTAACTGGGTAAACTCACACACTCACATGGACATGCAAATGTAGAGTGCATAAAGTGCAGTCAGCGTTGACAGGTGAACGAACGACCTCAAACGAGGTCAGGCACCAGCACCAGCGGCAACAGCAACAAACCGATGCCGGTGTCGCTGCCGGGGCCGGGCCATTCATGCGCACGATAAAGCCGAAAAAAAATCAACTATGTATTATGTACATCGTACATACATACATACATATATGTTCACATGTAGCTGGAGCTTGAGTTGGCCCTCTTCGCATGCTAATGGTTGCCCTGGTCAAAAAAAAAAAAAAAAAAACAGAAATGTGGGCAACATTTGGCCACTTTACGGCTGACGCTGCTGCTACAGATTTCAGTGACCCAAATCCTTTTTACTGGACAGAAGTAGGCGCTTGGCTCCCACTTGGATGTGGATGCTTTGGCCCAAACGAGTTTGTAAGCCCCCTCCTCCGACCCACTCAGCTCGTCATTTGGCTGCACTAAATCACTTAAGATGCTTTTAGCTGAAGCAGCGGTGGGAAAAAAAAAACGTTGAAGCTTAGGCCAGCAGCGGTCGGTGGGATCTATTTATGCTGCCTTGCCTTCCTCCCATGCCTGTAATGGATGATGTTGACCTGAACAGATGTGCTGGTGTGTGGGTGGGTGACAGGTGACAAGAGAATGTCGGGCAGCAGCAAGTAAGCCAGGGCGATTGAATAACTAATGGCAGGGATTATGGGCCCAAACTGAGATATGGGCCAAAGCAGTTTTAAGATGCTCTTTAGATGTATAATGTATGAAGCATTAAACTTTCCTTTTGAAGTAAAAGGGGGCTCATACAGCTCGGATTTATGAAAGAGAATTATACACTTGGGGGAAAAACTCAAGTACATTTAAATAAAAGTTCTTTTTATTGAGCACGATGTTTTAAAGCATAAAATACTGGATTTTAAAGCTAAGTTTTCTTATACAAAAAACCTTAAGATCTCATTCTTGGGTCGAGTTCTTAAATCCATCCTTAAACATTCCATTAAAAAAAAACGTTAACAAGACTGCAAACTGGTCCAAAACCAAATCTAATCTATCTAATCGGTTTGGGACCATGAACCTGAACCGGACTTTCTCTTTTTGAAAATATTATCTTAAGTCTTCAGTTTTCCTAGATTAGTGATGCCCACAGTATGCTTATGGCAGTGCGTACACTTATACATTTAAAAACAAAATAGTTCTAAGATCACAAGAACCATAAGAAAGAGATTGAGATGGATTATCGAGTGCTCTTTGTGTATGAGCTCGTTTGTGAGTCTCGGTAGTTTATAAAAACACTTGTGCACCTAGTGCTTAGATTAATCCGTTGTTAAGATCAATAACTTTTAGGTAGTCGGAAGAGAGGATCAAGTTTTATTGAACGTAATGTTGTGCCCATTATATTTCAAATTTCCTAATAATAGCCCAGGCCTTTATAAAAAAAGGTGTGAGTGTCGTGAACTCAAGTGGCTTTGACGTGAAACATAGTGCTAAACTTAAAGGCTTAATTTCAAAATCACAAGCTCTCCCAATGACATAGAAATCATCCTTGGCAATCTTTCAGAAGAGAAAAATTTACAGAGAGTAGAAATACCAATGTCTTTTCTTTCAAGTCACTGTTAAGTCACAGTCAAGTCACTGTTTAGTCTCTTTCAAGTCATGTAAAGTCACTGTCATGTTTTCAGTCACTGTTTAGTCTCTTTCCAGTCACTGTTTGCTCTCTTTCAAGTCACTGTTAAGTCACTCTTAAGTCACTGTCAAGCCACTGTCAAGTCACTATCAAGTCACTGTTTAGTCACTGCTTCGTCTCTTTCAAGTCACTGTACAGTCACTGCTTAGACTCTGTCAAGTCACTGTTAAGTCACTGTCAAGCCACTGTTTAGTCACTGTTTACTCTCTTTCTAGTCGCTGTCAAGTCACTGTTAGGTCACTGTCAAGTCACTGTTTACTCTCTTTCTAGTCACTGTTTAGTCTCTTTCAAGTCACTGTTTAAGTCACTAAGTCACTGTCCAAGTCACTGTTAAGTCACTCTTAAGTCACTGTCAAGCCACTGTCAAGTCACTGTCAAGTCACTGTTTAGTCACTGCTTCGTCTCTTCCAAGTCACTGTCAAGTCACTGTGTAGTCTCTAACAAGTCACTGTTATGCCGCGGTCAAGTCGGTGTTTAAAGTCTTTCAAGTCACAGTCAAGTCACTGTTTAGTCAGTGTTCAGTCACTGTGGGGAAAGAGGCGGCCACCCTTATCTCACACCTTTAACCGCCTCCTCTAACCCACCTCTTTCTCTTACCCCCCCTTACCCTCTGCCAAAACTCTTCTGTGTTTGTGTGTTTGTGACTCTACAAAATAGCGTCACGTGACGTTAAAATCAAACTTTACTCCTACTAAAATCTTCCGTACCGAAATTAAAGATGTTTCACATCAAAAACCTAGATGCTTTCGGTCCGCGATACCAATCTTTAGCCCAATGACGGGACCGCAACTGCTTCAAAAATTTGGGGAAGTAAATACACTAGAAACTTGGCGTAAGACCTTTAATTTCTAAAGTCAATCAGGACTAAAAATGCGGTAATTTGTAGCCCTATTTTAAGTTTTACCAAACATTTTTGTTCTTTAACTTATTTTAGCTCAAAATAGAAATTAAAATTTAATCGAAAAATCGTTTCTTTTCTGAGAAATCTTTTCTCAGTGTATCTTTTTTATACCCTTGTCAATAAACAATTTTCGCAAACAAACAAATTACATACACCCGAATCTCAGCTCATTTGATCTGCTCTACTTCTTGGCAACTTCAATGCCCTCTTCAAATCACACATTTCAATGGCAGAAAATCTGCAAAATCGATAAACAAACAAATCGTGAGGCAACATATACATATACGAGTATGCCCCTCGTCTGGGCGAATGAGCTGCTAATTGAAACCACCTTAAAATAAACAGAGCAATAGCGTCAAATGTCCGCCACAAGCAATTAGCGGACGACACCGAAGGTGTCAGCGATGGCCACCTTTAAGTCTGGACATGAATTATGGTTACAGCTCGTACAATGGACACCGACCGAGTGGCACTTATGTACCTACGATTATGCATGCGTGTGGTTGCAGGTTATTATGCCATAATTAATTTACGAGCTGTGACAATTAACGTCCACGAGACGAGTTTCGCGGTTTCGCGTTTTTGGTGGGCGGTGAAAAGCGTGAAGCGTGTGGAAAATGTGGAACTCTAAACTGAAACTGTGACAAGGTTTTTGGAAAAATAATAAACAGGCACAAAAAAAAACAGCGCCAACGTTTTTTTTTTTTTTTTTTGGGTTGTTGATGACTAAAAATAAAATCGATAAGAGTTGATAAGATATAAAAAGAGATACTTGGACAGAGTTCATTGAAGAATAGTTTAAGATTTTAATTTTTATATTTTTCAAAGAAAAGTACAAAAGTAAGGTGGGCTAAATCCCTAGACTTGGAAGATAAACACTCGCTCTCCTTGGTAAGGGCGGGATCTGTTGAGGAAACAAAAAAAAAGAGAAACCTAGAAGGTTAAGCAAGTCTTAAAAAATAACTTGACTGCAATTTAACGTTTAAGGCGATTAATAATAATAATTAAAGTACATGAAAGAAAAGTTTTGAACTGTTCTGAAATCAGTATTCAAAGCAGTCTATTTGAATGAAACATAATGCTGAAATAAATTTTTTTTTCATCTGGAATCAGGCCTTTAACTGTTAACATAAAAAAATTAGATCTAGGTATCATTAGCTTTTACACTATAAACCCCTTATTAAACAATGAAATAAAATGCACAATCAGGGTGCCACAGAATTCACTAGCGATTTGGCTACTAGCGATTTGCCAAATCGCTCGAATATTTTCGCCACAGAACTTCACGAGCGATTTCATTTTTATAGCTTGTTCACAAACCCTTTCGAACTTGGCTGCGTAGGGTAAACAGACACACCGCAAGTGAAAATTATATTAAACCTTTTCATGCGTTTTTTATTAATGTTTTGAATGTAAACTATTTGGTTAGTTCTTTTTTAAACAAAACAAACTTAATTTTCTTTAACTGAGATACATTTTTTTTATTTCGCACACAAGAAAATTCAAATTTTCCGCCCGCCAAAAAATTATACCTGGCAACTCTAGCTACTGTACGATAACGCAAGAACGGCAATCGAAAATGTAAGCTAAATAATTGCTTTAATTAAATAAATGCCTCTCGCAGTACAGATAGCAATCGACGATTTAGGGGAAGAAGCAAATCCGTAAGGAGACGCTAAAGTGCAGCCGCCTTGGGTCCGCATCGAATCTTCTTTCTAAATCAGACGATATACGTAGGCAAGATTATACGGGTAAACGATGGAGTGCTTGAAAATAACATTGGGCCACGCATTATTCAATTCAAGCAATCGGAGGAAAGGTTGGACGGATTTAAAGTCAGTTCTTTCCAGGCTGCAGCCACAACTTCCCTGTCGCCCATTGTGAGATTGAGGGACAAGTGCTTATGCTCCTTCATAAAAGCCAATCAAATTTCGCTCTGGAGAACTGTTCAATGCTTTCGCCTTTATAACTAATTTTATTTATAACAATTTCGGGAAAAATAATAAAATTTACCTTCTCGTCATTACTTTGGCGTCGGCGTTGCCACTTTATTCAACTCAGCCGTTCTTGTAGTCCCAAAGGCCTACATAGATCCTCCAGCCCAGAAATCCAAAAAATGTTGCAATCCGATTCCAGAAATTTGCCTGTTAGGTAACTGGGTAGGCGCTGATCATCGTACTTATGCAGAATTTTTCCTATATAGCCGAGATGCAGATCAAGAGAATATAGGTGTGCACCGTCAAGGTCCGTTTCCAGTGCTAATGCATAGCTCGGTGTGCAGGTTGGTAAATGCAAGACCTTCTTAATGAAAAGGGTTTGGAGCCTGTCCACTTCTTTAAAGTGCCTGCATCCCCAGACTTGAGCTCCATAGGATTGAACTGCTCGGCATACTGCATTTAATAGTCTCCATTTGACATTAATGCTAACTTCCCGATTGACTAGAAAAATGTTCCATGTCACATTTATACATTTCTTGGCTTTATCATTGCGACTTATCACGTGTTTTCTAGGTACACTGCCCGACAACCGATTAGCACACCCTATGGTCCGAGTCTTTGGAGCTTAATATCAGGAAAACGAATAAAGCTTTTAAGATGAATTTTTTGCCATTAAAAGAATATAAAATTATACACGAGAATAAATGATAGATAGTATATTAACTTTATTAATAACATTTTAAATGAATTTCAACAAACTTAACATAAAAAATTACCTTTTGCGACATTTGATTAGCACAGTCGCTTGAAAACTTTAAATAACAAACGAAAATGAATTCAAATTTCATTCAAATTATTTTTAACATTAATTTCAATATTTCCGATCTTATTTGTAAAATAATTAATAATGTGTTGAGCTTCCACGGTTAAGTATGACTTCGTACATCCGCTTTGGTAAGGAGTCATATAATTTTTTAATGTAATTGGGAAAAGCCTCCCAGGACTCTTTTATTCCTTCAATGGGTTCAGCATCAGTTGAATATTGCCTGCCTGACTCGCACACCTTGCGTGCTAACCATCCCCAAACATTTTCTATAATGTTCAGATCGGAAGTTAGCAATTCTACGTTTTGACCCTTAATCCAGGACTTTACGATCCTGGCTATGTAGATAGGTGCGTTATCCTGCTGGAACTTCCATTCCAAGGATCCAAAAATATCCTGATTGCAGGGAAAGCCGTTTTGAGTACACCATTGTACGCAATGGCATTCTTACGATAAGTGTTTGTAATTGGATATATTTAAAAACAAATTAGGAAAAAAAAGACGAGGGAAAAAAACTTAGACTATTTTTAAAATGATGCCATATGTAAAAGAAATTAGAAATTTAAAAATAAGGAATTTAAAAAAAAAATATAAAAGAGGGTATATAAATAAAAAAAGAAAAAGTTAATAAAAAAAAAGAAGGAAAGTAAAAAAAAAAAAAAAAAGAAAAGAAAAAAAAAACATTAAAGAAAAGAAAATAAAAAAATAGAGGTAAGTACAAAACAAAAAAAATAAAGAGAGAAAAGAAAAAGAAAAATTGATATTGCAGTTGTTCATGGTACCACAGTGGCATAAGCTCCCCCACACCATGACACCACCGGCACGGCTGTGCAATCGGTCTAAAGTATGCTCTTCCTTTCTGAGATCATGAAAGTAGTAGGCATATCCATCAGGACCCTCCAAACAAACTACTCGCTCCCACTCCTTGGTCCTGGACATATTCGATCGACAGAAATCGAGCCGTTGCATCTTTCGAAGTTGGTTTAGTGGTGTTTTTTTTTTTATTTCAGACGCTCTATATGTTCAGATATTACTCTTTGTACAGTCCGAACGCATGCTTTTACACCAGTTTTTGCTTTAATTTTGGCGGCTGAATAGTGAGAATTAAATGCTTACCTTGACATAATTCGAACTAAACTCTGTTATTACTGGGGATGAGGCCGACCTTTCTATGTTTCAGCGGATTTCGCCAATTTGTATTCGGGGGTATGGCCTCATTAAGCTTAAATAAATGTAGGTAATAAACTTTACGGCTGCGTTTAATATTTTTGATATTTGAAGAATCGAATGACCGCACTCCCTGTAAGCCTTTATTTTGGTTTTTTTAAACTCATCCAAAGATTTTGCTTTTCCCATTATTAATTTATTGTCACACAAGTAAGTAAGTTTGTTCTAGCGCGTTGAGGTTGCCTCGACTCGAGGGCTTCGTGATGCCTCGCATTGAGGGATTTTTGTGGTGCCTCTAGTTGAAAGTTTTTGTGATGCCTCTGGTTATAGGCTTACGATATGCCTCTCGTAAAAGGTTTTCGTGGAGCCTCTCGTTGAGGGCTTTGTTTTTTTTACCAATCTTCAGAGCAGATTTGCCCACAACTTTTGCCCAGTAGCTCATTAGCTAGTGAAGCACCGAGACATGGGTAGGGCATACGAACTCTCAAAAGACGACAATAATCGGTATTTCTTTATCTCTTTCTTGTGGATGTTGTTGTTTGACCAACTTATTATTTAGCTTTAGTAGCTAGGAACTAGTTCTTGAGTTAATTTCCAAAGCTAGGTCAAATCAAACAAATTGTAAATGAAATCGACAACTAACAACTAAAACTTTACGAAATAGTTCCATTAATTCACTTTTCTAATACAGTTTCTGAATTAGTTCAGCAATTTCTAAAGTTTCACAGTTTGGCTTTCGAGCACCAAAAGTGTTTCGGGTCTTCTAATTTCATCTGATATAAGAAAATTTACAATTTGTGATTCCCTACCATATTGTTTTAACACCTTTATTACTTTGGTCATTCCTCTAGCTTTCTCAACTCATTTAACTCAAATCTCCCCTACCACTAATTGGGCTGATATTTCAAGTAAATTGCATACATATTTACCTTATCAATCAGCAACATTCTGTTGCATTTATATGTACAAAAAGTTAACTTAAATATTTGGGTCAATGTGTGGCTGTTGTTGTTGACCAACTTCGGCTAATGGGCATCTTTCACTTTGCATGTGATCCGATGCTGAGCTGCTGCCTTGCGTGCACAAAAGTTTTTCCGGCCGCGGCCACCACTGCGTATGCTCAATGCATATGAAGTTTCTTTCACTTTTTTTTTGTTGTTGTGCTTTGCTCCGCCAAAACATAGCCTAAAAAAAGCTGACGCATCGACACAGTGGCCAGGCGGGGGCACACTTTCGTCATTAGTTGAGTTGTGGCTGTGCTGGTTGTTGTTTTGAAACTGCCGCCGGCTACCACAAAACCACAACAACAAGACAAAACCCAAGAAGCACACATATAAAGCAAAAATAAAAAAATAAAAAAGCAAACAACAACAACAAAATCACTTGCCTCCGTTTTTATATTGAGCACAGTGGGTCAATGTCCCACTGATAAAGTGAGCGTAGTGACGATGGAGACGACGACTTTGACTACTTTGAAAGCACGCAACTGGAGCAGCTGCGTCTGCCAAATGTGATTTTAATTAATAAAATATGCTCCGAGTATTTGGTTGCACAAAAGAAATTTCAAAAACAATTTTTTAAAGAAAAAAAGTGCCACAGGCTAATGAACATTTCAAGTGAAAAACAAAATTAAAATACTTTTTGCAGTTGACAAAGTTTTTGTAAGTTTTCTATATTTCTGTTATTTTTGACAGAGAGACAATTTTCTAGTTGATAGCATAGAAATGTGAACAATTTGTTAGATGTAGCCACAAGTGTGTGACGCACTTATAAGATTTATGCGTGTGCCAGTTGTGGATTTTCGAAATTTATTTATGAATTAATAGAGTGTTTTGTAGAGACATCAGTTTTTAGATGTTAAATTAGTTTTAAGAGCAAAATAGTTGATGACTAAGCAAGAAACAACATTTGGTAGATGCGCAGTGGAAAAGTTTTTGGAAACTAGAAAAAAACCAAATAGCAAAAGTGTTTCATCAGATTAATTTTTATTCCTTTGCTGAACAACAACTTTTAAATAGATCAAATAACTCAATGACAACAAAACCATTGCCTGCTTTTAGGCTTTAGCTGGAAAGGGCGAAATTGCAGTTTAGGCAAGTGGCTATTGCTACGAAGTGGCTATTCTACAACGCTTATTGAATGTTGCTTATCTTTGAACTAGATGACACTACACTTTATGGTAAAGCATACTTCTACGCTTTACGTAACACATATCGCTTCTGGTGGGGACCCAGACGGGTCACTAACACGCCTAGGCCTCACACACCATGGCTTCTGTAGAAGTTGCAGGTACGAAGAAGAGCAGGAAAC
The DNA here is from genome assembly GCA_018904235.1 of Lordiphosa stackelbergi. Lineage (NCBI taxonomy): Eukaryota > Metazoa > Arthropoda > Insecta > Diptera > Drosophilidae > Lordiphosa > Lordiphosa stackelbergi. The sequence continues at coordinate 2,345 of JAEIFU010003505.1, read as the reverse complement.
GGTCTCTGACATTTCCCCGCCTCCTAATCAATTTCTCACAGACATTCGGGATACAGATCTCAAGTTCTACTTATATTCATTCTGTCTACACAGAGATATTATTTTGATAAAGTTTTATATGTAAATCGCTTGACTTCGGGGAATCAGGACGAGGTCCAGGAATCAAATACCGGTACAGGTCAGGCTCCGGTTCTGCTTCCGGTTTGATTACCTGGTTGAAAGTTTAACTTATAAAGTAAACTAATTAAATTTCAATTGTATTTTATTTTACTCCCAATAAATATTTGATTTAAAAAAAGCATTGCCTACTTTTAGGCAGTTGCTTAATTTAGATTTTTCTTTTAAAATAAATATAGGTAAATGGTATTTATTTACTAATTAATTTACTAAATACTAATAAATCTCCATCACTTGTCTCTTTCCAGCTGTACGTTATGGTCGTGTACCCAAACGTTCGCGTGAGCTGAACGGAGCTGCCGTTGCCGTTGCTGCCGCAGCAGCCGCCGCCGCCACCACCTCCTCATCCTGCTCTTCATCGAACAATACCAATAATTCCTTGAATGTGGATGATACAACCGTAAATAATTTGCAAACAAATTCGCAACTGCAACAACAACAACAACAACAACTATTGCTACAGCAACAACAACAACAACAGCCGCATGCCAGCTGCGCGCGCGTGAATACACCAAGTACACCACAAACGCCACAAATGTGTTCGATTGCCTCATCGCCATCGGAGCTGGGCGGTTGCAATAGTGCCAACAATAACAACAACAATAATAATAATAGCAACAATGCCAGCGGAGCCAGCGGTGTTGTTGTAATGGGCAGTCACCAGCAACTGGTGGGCAACACCATGGTCTCCGTTTCTAGCGATGGTAGCCAGGTCCAGGTGGCCATGTGCCATGATGGCCTTGTTGGTACAGCCAATGAGCTGACTGTCTATGATGTGATTATGTGCGTCTCACAGGCGCATCGCTTGAATTGCTCCTACACCGAGGAGTTGACACGAGAACTGATGCGACGTCCAGTGACGGTGCCGCAGAATGGCGTAAGTTTTAACAAATTTATGAAAGAAAAGAAGAAATTGCTGAAACTTTACAAGATTTTCTAAGCAGACGATAGACAGAGCCTAATGGCTTGCAAATGTTGAGTAGATTTCGTCGAAGCGCGAAAAATCAAGCATGTTCTCAATTCCACTACATTTTGAAAAGAAAATCGAACACAATTCCGCTTCGGTTTCATTTTTGTGCTCTCAATTCCCAATGAAATTGCTTTCTATTTATTTTTTTGCAAACCACATGTACCAAAAGAGAATGGCAATGGAACAGTCGGAAATGTCGGTCCAAAATCAGGACACATTAAACAAAAATTCTTTATAAATCAATTAAAGACTAGAATGCAAATTAAATTTCAGTAACCCATTTTTTTTTTAAAATCAAAGAAAAATAAAAATTTGGCGGTTGGCAATCTTAATCATTTAATTTGTTCCAAGTAGATTTGTTTACATCAATTTTTGAATATGATATCTCTCAAAATGGCCGCCTCTGGCGTTGATGGCGTATTGTGCCCTTTTTGCAGCATTTTCCATCGATTTCGCCAACATTTCGGCCGGAATAGCGGCTATTTCTTCACGAATGTTGTCCTTGAGCTCTTCTACGGTCCTTGGCTTGTTAACGTAAACCTTTGACTTCAAATATCCCCACAAGAAGAAGTCAGGCGGCGTCAAATCGGGCGAACGCGGTGGCCAGTCCAAATCACCACTTTTCGACATCAAACGGCCCGGAAACAATTTCTTCAGAAAATCGATTGTTATGCGACTTGCGTGCGGTGGAGCGCCGTCTTGTTGAAACCAGAACTGCCTCATACGCTTTCGACGAATAATTGGCATCACAAAATTGGTCATCATGTCGCGATAACGCTCCTGGTTGATGGTAACAGCATGGCCATTTTCATTTTGGAAGAAAAACGGCCCAATGACCGTTTTCGCACTAACGCCGCACCAAACTGTGACTTTTTCGTCATGAAGAGGCACTTCTTGAATCTCCTGAGGATTTTCAGTTGCGTAAATACGGCAATTTTGCTTATTTACGGTCCCATTCTACGTAAATGTGTAAATTTTTTAATTTTTTAAAAGCACGTTGAGTTTTCACAATTGACTTGTTCTGTTGAATGTAAATTTCAACTATTTTAGAGCGCTCGCGTGGCGTGTATTGTTCCATGGTAAAAATCTGCTTGACTGACGCTTCAAACGCGGTACGTCATTAAGCGATCTGACATCTCTGTCAAAAGTCATGGCGTTGCCAGATGGGTCCGTCGAATATGGACAACCCTGTATATAT
>JAEIFU010003504.1:0-27741 GCA_018904235.1 Lordiphosa stackelbergi | reverse complement strand
TGTTCTGGCTCGGGGAACAAATATTTGTAAAATTGGTTTGATCGATTCGGACAAGATGGTACATTCACTTTTTGCAGTTTGAACAGGCTTTAAGCTTTCGTCGAAAGTCGTTTAGAGTTTCCATAATTAGATTTATGTTTTTTCATAAAGCTCAATCTTTACTTTTTTGAACATACAATAGAAAAACAATGCCTAATCGCTAGTCCCCCCGATATTGTTGAAAAAGCTGTTTAATGAATTTTAGATTAAAAAAATATATAATGCAAAATTAATGCATTTTTAGATGTACGATTAGAGTAATTCTGCTGAAAATTGAATTTCAAGTATGCGAATTCCGCTTTAAAAATGGATATTTGATATCCAGTTGCGACAAAATGGGGTTAAGCATGATTCATCCTCTACCCGCCAGGCAACAACTCTGAAGGGAAATAAATATGTTGGCATGTAAATGAAAAGCCGCATAAATGCCGTCTGCGCTTTGGGACTGCGACAGAAGGCCCAACGAACTTCCTCAGCAAAAGAGGGACCAAGCAGCACAAAAAGAACTCCAAAGTCCAAGTCTAAATGGTTGTGCATGTCTCGAGTTGAGTCTTCCTGGGACCGGGAATGGGAACGGGACACAGAAACCTGTCAAGCAGCTTTTGCGCATATTTAGTTGTTTTTTTTTTGGGTTGCCTCCCAATTGCAGACAAATTGTTGCACCTCAATCAAGCAGCAGTCACCGGCAGCACCATCTGCTCTGGCTTTGGCCCACTCCGCAGAGTTCAGAGCTTGTCAAGAAACTTGTTGATTAGATAAGGCAAAAGCAAACACACACAAACATAGAGCTCACACCCGATGTTGAGCTACTTTCTCAGTCATCGTCATCATGGTGCTAGGTAGCACATATAGTCCAAGTGTATGCGTCAGCCAACTACTCCGCCGGAATGAGTGGGTTGGCCAAACAGTTGCAACTCCCCCCCAGTTAGCTGAAACCCCAACCTTTCTCTGTCTCTCTCTCTGTATGCTCTTTGTGGTTTATATGTAAATTTTCGATTATGAAACAACATAAACACGTCTGCCACTTAGAGAGGGTAACGGAGGGGCAGGGGGTTGACGCAGGGAGGAGGCACACTTTCACCAAGCAGTGTCAGCTGTGTGGCCCGTTTTAGGTTTTGTGTCTGTATTTCTTTCACGAAAAACCAAAACAACAAACGAATAAACCAAAGGGAAAAGCAGAGAAAAACCATAAAAAAAAAAAAAAAAAAATGTGATGACAATTAAATAGTTTTCTTCAAGCAAAGGCGTAGGTCTGAAAGGGATGAAAGCTCTTAAGTATTGCCATGCAAAATTGATTATCGGTTTAATAAGAAGAGCTACCTATAATGGTTTGTAACTAAAACTTGAGACTATCGAAGGGCGAACACCCAGCCAATATTACTTTGAAAATATAATTCCCGAATCAAAACTACATTCCCCATTTCCTACAATTTCGGTTTGCTCAATTGTTGATAATCGAACAATTTCTGGGAATATTAACGGAGCTCAGCCCTCCATCCTGTTATCTCTAAACTTGAAAATTTCTGGAGAATTACTGAAATTATAATATTGTTATCAAATGTGAAACATTTATTGTTTGGGTACTTAAAAATAAAACAAATGAGTTATCAGTCAAGCCTGACTTTAAATGTGGTCCGTTTCTTACTAATGCGATATTCTGATATGATTTTATTTGTTGTCGGATTTTTTCCATGGCCACGATTATATTGGCCGATCAGTTCAGTTGTACTTACTTCATGAATTTTAGTGTTGATCAGTTTTTATACAGCTGTTTTAAGCATTTTGTGAAATAAACTATTCAATAAATTCCTGCAAAGAAAAACATTTTTTAAAGGCCTGTATATGAGTTTTCTCAATAGTTTTTTGTTTTTAAAAACAATTGGAGAAGCAGGTAAAGCATAAGTCATTTTGTTAAATGACAAAACAAATGTTTATATTCATGTACATTGAGCGGATCCCAAACCAAAAGTAGGTCTCAGCATTCCCAAAGCTATTATCTGTTGTACAATTGTATAATTAATAATTGTTCATTTTAATTCAAAATGGGCGCTACAGGGCACAATGGTCCCAAAGTCGATTTTTTTGGCATAAAGTCTAATTATAAAGATTTCTGCAGGAAATTTGGTTTATACTCATATTTCTGGCCCCCAAGGCGACTTACAGAGATTCGTTCAAGTTAGACCATTGTTTTATAAAGCTGCCATATAACCGATTTGGCCGATTTTCACTAACTTTGTTGTTTTTCAAATTATTGAACAGAAATTCAGCTTATTTACGTATTTTTGGCTCCCAAGGTGTTCCACCAAATTTGGTTCAATTTTGACTATTATTTTATATAGCTGCCATATAACCGTTCAGGCCGACTAGCATGAATTCAGCTGATTTTGATGATGTAATAAATGCAATATATTCAGAAGCTTATCTGTTAACACAAATTTAATTAGCTATATACATTTTTAATCATTAAATTCATAATCTAAATGTAAACAGTATTTATTCTCAATATCGGATCCATCCGAATCGGTATCGTCAGTTTTATCTTAATTCGAAAGAGGGTCCATACTACAACTTAATGTAAAAGAGGAAACTTCCAAAAAGCGCAATGATATCCGTCGGAAGAGGTATCTTTTTATTTTGTGCCTTTCTTTTATTTAAACATAAACTAAAGATTAGTGCATCGCTAGAGTCCATAGCTCTATGAAAACGACTGCTTTTTCGTGCATGCATTCTTCAATCAATTTTTATGCTCAAACTCAAAATAGTGTAAAAAATCGTAATTTTACGGGTTCGGGAAAATTCGGGAAAAAACCAATTAGACTATCGTATAGAGGACACTTTAATGAACAATATTGCATTAACAGTTACGACAATCCACCAAACTTTTACTCCACGAAACCGTCTTATTTTGAAAACACGCCTAAAAAAACACACAACAAAAACACATAAAACAGAGAACCAAGCACATATGTATGTATGTGGGGCATTCCATACAAAAAAAAAGTTTTTTTCCTACATGATGTTTCCGAATTGGATGATACAATTATTAAAAAAAAAACAGGAAAGAAAAGAACAGCCGAGCACACCCGACCGTATTATTCCCTGCGCTACTACAGGTCGCTGCTTGAATTCTCTACCTATAAATAATTTGAAATTAGTATCCAGGGAACACCAAGACGAAGTCATTGAATTTTTATATCTCTTTCTGTAAGCGTTCTATTCTGGGTTCTAAAATTTGATTCAATAGCTCAAAAAAGATGTTTGAGCAAATTAAGAAACCAAAAATAAAATAATTTAGAAATTTTGGGCACATTTTCCATACCTATATTTTTGAGATGACATGACAAAATGGGTATAACTTCCTCAATTTTTTCAAGCTACCGATATGTTCGTGCACTCAAAATGTTTGGAAAAGAAGCGGCTTTCTCATTTTTAAAAACCTTAAAGAAAAAAAAAAAACAAAATTTTTTTAAAAGTGCTTTTTAATCCTGAACATTTGGAAATTTAATTCAAAGCTCTATCTTAAACAGTTTTGTAGAGCTTCCCGCAAAAAAGCCTCCAAAAAAGCTCAAATTTTGGGGTTAAGTTTCTCTCATAATAAGCTCCCTAGAGGCATATTATCATCCAATTCGGAGACATCATTTCAGAAAAAAATTTTTGTATGGAATGCCCCATGTATATAGAACAAACTCAAACGAAATTGTATTAAACATACCTTGTACATTTTTTTCCATAGTTAACTTCAATTGTTTTAATCAATTTTCGTTTATTTTAAAGGCAATGAACTTAGACAAAATTTTGCCACAACAAAAGCCACGTGCGTAGTTAAATGAATGGCTGACTTTCAGGGCTTCGCAAAACTTTAAGGGCTGCATTTTATAATAAAATTTTTCGATTCTATGACCACTGGGTCGATTTTTCCACAAATCGCAATTTTTTTTTGACTTTATGCCAAATAAATCGACTTTGGGACCATTGTGCAGGGCCTCAAAGTTTTGAAAAATCTTAATCATACGACACGTTTAACGAATAAAAATTTGTACAACGAAGTTATTAGTTTATTGTTTGTCATTGTTTGAAATTCAAAAAAGCAACTACATTTGTGGAATATACTATTTATAAATAATCAAAATGTATGACAATAAGCAACACTGCGTATGAGTTATATACAAAAATACTTTAGTGGATATACAAAAATACTCTAAATGCTATTCGTGCCCGTTAAAACTAGATTTTTTTTTACTTTTGTAAATTGCAAAAAGTATCAGACAGGGATGTGAGACCATGACCTTAAAAATTTCATACTCATGGGGTACATTAGGTTGTACATAAAAGACTGGGTTAGGTTAGGTTAGGTTATATTATAGAAGACAAGCTTTCCATTGGAAAGTCCAAGCACATTTGTAAGCCGTTAAAAATATGTATAACAATCGAGGTCCATTCCAGGGTATTGATCAGAGCGGCAAACAAACGAAACGTTTAACGAACGTTCCGAAAAAAAAAAAAAATTAAATTTTTGTTTTAAGGAAAACGAAACCACTAATTCCGAAGACAAAGAAACGATTGGAAATGTGCTCCAGACAGCTGATCTTGAACCGGAACGAAACGTATATAAGAAATCGTTTGCGGAATGACGGCTTTAGTTCAACTTCATGCTGAATTAAGAAATAAAATAAAAGCAAACGAAAACAACAAAGGAAAAACAAAGACAAATTGAGAGAAACGTTCGAACTATTCGTTGCATAGTTCCGTTCCTTTGTCCGCAATCAAGATGAGCGCATTTCGTTTAACCAAACCGAACAGAACACATTTTTTTACAGTTAATTTTCGGGTTTTGTTAGGAAAAAAAAAAAAAAAAAAAAAAAAAACCCGCCTGGTATATTAAGTTTTTAATATAGCATTTTGAGCTTGTCGCCACCTTCTGAACCAAAATGTATCTAATTAATTTACCAAAAAATATCTAAGATCTAGGTTTATTTCGTTATATTTCCGCTAAAGTTTGTCAATCTTTACAATGAAAGTATCAAATTTTGTATAAGGCAGCCCTCGTAAACAAACGTCTTATTAAAACTATGACGTTGCTTATACTGTCAAAGATCTTCTTTAAGTATACCAATTTTGAAATGGAAATAATTGGAACATCCAATTGTAGTGCCAGGTCTCGTGTAACTAATTACCCAGAGATTCTAATGGGCTCACATGCATTAACACAAATGTATCTATGAGATATTCACAAGTGACGGCATATTGCTAATGAAAACATTTGCATACGAAAATAAAACAACTTCTACGGGAAAAAACAAACAATATCTTTCAAAGCATTAACAACTGTGGTCTAAATAAAAGATCCCCGTTACAATAACTGTGAAGAATAGAAGCTTATCTTACCCAGGTTTTATCAGGATTTCTTAAAGATGATCCAACTCGAACTCCTCAAAATATCTTACTACGCTCCTGTAGCTGTGAGATAAAACATACACATATAAATATAAATATAAATATTTATACATTTGTCAGGCTCAAATTCTACGAATCCCCGTCCAATCTACTCGATATACTTGATTTGCAGAGGAGAACGACGCTTCATTAACATTAAGGAAATGTGAATCGCATACAATTCAGCTAAACAATAGTCCATTTGGAGGGGACCGGAGGTGCACAGGGTTTGAGGGTGACCCGACAATTATTGCGCAGTTTGCCGCACACACACACACTTATTACTTATACAAACACACCCAAACAGAGGAGAAGGTGTCGTTGTTGTAATCGCCGTTTGTTGTTTCTCTATGTATTCGCCTTGAAATAGAGATTTCAATTCTATTAATAATGCAAAAGGCGCAAACGACAAACGTTTCAAGACTTCGCTCGGCCCCAGCTGTAAATGCAATTCGAATGCGGAAACATGTGTGGAAGATGGGGGGGAGGCGAAGGAGGAGAAGACATTGCTCCAGTTTGGTTAGCAGGCGCCGCAGAATCAGCGGGTGTTAGAAAAAGTGGGACAAACTACTCTAGGGGTGATAGATTTATTGTTTTGTAAGAAGAAGGCAAAGGCACATCTATCAATGCCTTCCCTGGCTATTTCTCAATATTACGGTGGACCAAGTCAGTGCATGCTAGTTATGAAAGCAACACAAAGCCTGAAATCAAGGCTTTGCAATTTTACATTTCAATGTAAAAACTATTCCAAATTATAAAATTGCAAGCTGTTTTTTAAAATCTTGTAGCTTAAATATGCTTTACCACATTTTTGGTTTCTTTAAATATACACCAAAGGGCTCAAGGCTCTTTGGGCAATTTACAGAGCCCAGCACAGACGCTGACATTATTAAAATATTCATAGAGCCCCCCCCAAGTAGTCCTTCCTACCTCTTCAACCCTCTTGGCTATGACAAGTTTAATTTATTTTGTGCGACATTTCTGCGCCAAAAAGAACTTGTTTGTTCGGTTGACGCGTCACTTTTGGCGCCTACATAGCCGGAAAATACTGTGTAAAATACTGCGTGGGATTCTCCCATTTCTCTCCCGCCTCCTTCCCCTGCCACATTTAGCTTGGCCTAATTGAGTAATGGCAAACTCTGGCGCTGAAGCTGGCAAACGAAGCAAAAAAAGTGCAATGTCTGTAAAAAACTTTATAATTAAAATGCTTCACAGCTGGACAACAAACACACACACAGAGTAGGTCAGCGTCAGCAATTTTTGTTTTGGTCAACCGCAAAAGACTCGGCCGCATTCCTTCTCCTTTTTTGAGAACAAGCCGCTGGATGAATATTGTTTTCTTGATAGATACGGGGAAAGATCATTGCGTCAGCAGCATTTATCGCAAATATTTTCTCGCCCTGCCTCGCAGCATGTTTATCGCTCATCCGCCCTTGAAGAGTAATTTCGTTGAGAGCTCTTGACCGTGGGATATTCTGCAGATGAAGTACGTGCCTGGTTGGGCTACATATTCCCATTTAACTTATCCATCGATAGTTACGTGAGCTTAAGCCTTGGATCGTTTACTTGCACAACTAATGGACGACTGGAGAGTGTATTTGCCTAGTCGAGGTCATTCGCTCATTGCTTTGCATACTAAAACCAAGTTAGAAGCAATTTTCATTTATTTGCCAGGCACAAACACTCACATAAAATCTTATGTATACGCAGTCTCAGGCTTTTGTGTCTTGGTCCCAGTCCCGTTGTCGTCGGCGTCGTCGTCGCATTTCGCCTTGTGTGTCATTTGGCTGCGGTTTGAAATTGAAACTGGAAGGTATTTTTAGCTGACATCCAAGAGCGAAGCAATGAGTGTAAGCATTTCCAGATTGACTTTCATTGTTAACCAGGGGACACCACCCACCCTCATGTAATTGATTGGCATTGATTACTTCAAATTGGCATGCAATCGATTTTATAATAAATGTCCTTATAAAGTCCACTGCTGATTCCTTGATCATTTGCTGATGTATTAATTCCAATTGGAAAGTGTTGATTACGACGGTAATTATTTACAGAACTATAAAAAATTACATTAATTTGGAATTCTGGTTCCAGCACTTCAGGAATAGGTATTTCGTTTCTCAATTTATTTCGGTTTTTGGATCCAAAACAAGTCCTGCTATAGGTGCGTAGCGGTACAAGTATATATTTTTAGGTTCGAATCGAATTTTGAAAAGGTTTTAGTAGAAATTTTGAACTTGTTTAAAAGTTCATATTAGGGTTGTCAATATTTTATCGATATATCGATATTTTTGTTGGACGATAAGGGTTATTCCGATATGATATTTTTTGTGCTGAATATCGATTTTTTATAAATGATATATCAAAAAAGTAACTATGGTAATCGCAGGAGCAAATTGTCACAAAAAGACTGTCGATTTTTGGTCTAAAATGAATTCCTCCATTCAACTTGATTCAGGTACGGCATTTTGCCATAGATTTTCTTCTCTTATACGGTTTTTCTTCGTAAAAGTGCGATTTCTAGATAAAATAAATAAAAAGGTTTTTTCAGTCCTGTTGGAAAAGACAAATTCCTTAAATGTCTTTATTATTTGAGGTCAATTTGCGCAGGCAAGAAATTCATTTTAGACCCATGGTTTCTTGGTGAGATTTTCTACACATATATCATATTTCTTCGTAAAAGTGTGATTTCTAAGTAAAATAAATAAAAACTGTTTTTTTCAGTTCAGTTCGAAAAGAAAAATCTTTAATATTTGAGATCGATTTGCGCCAGCTAGTAATTCATTCATGGGGTTTTGGTAAAATTTTCTTAGAATTTCCATAGATTTCGTTTTTGCAATACGCTTTGTTGTTTTTCCACCTATACAAATAGAACACCCCAAAACTAAAATCTAGTTTCAGAAAATTAAATCATTTAATCTTAAAGATATCCCATTTGAAAGTTAAGATATAACGTCCACTAGAAATAGTCATTTGGTGAGGTCGTTCTTAAAAAACTTCTCAGTTTTCTTAAGCTTTAGATAATAACGATATATCGATGATTTTAAAACCCGATATACAAATATCGATATTGAACATTTTGATTTTTGATATCGATATTGATATTTTGAAAAATATCGACAACCCTAGTTCATATTAGGAATCAATTGTGTTGCTTAATATTGTAAATCCCTTATATAGCATGGAGTCAATCAAACCTCTGGAACAACCTTCCAAAGTTGTGATCTAGTTGATAGTTTTGTTTAAGTGAGGCTGCCTTCACACTGTTCGACACATGAGACATGATATTCTAGTAGTCCTGCTTTTTGTTCTGTTTTAAATTTGAATAGCTTGCCTAATTCATAGAATTTCATGGGGAAATGTAAGCCTACTAGATATCATGGGTCATGTGTCGAACAGTGTGAAGGCAGCCTTATTCTCCGTTTATACACAAATTAAATATCATGATAAATGCCCTGTAAAGTATGCTATGAAAATTAATATTGAAAATTGAGAAAAATTATATTTTAAATTTGACTTAGCGCTAATTAATTTTTAATTCATTTAACTGCTCCAACAATCTAAGTGAATGTTCAGTTTGGAATATTTATAACACTGCGATATCTGACAGTCTATTATCCATTTCAAATATATAAACGTTTAAGAAATTAAGTTAGCATACTTTAAAGAGCATTTATCATGATATTTTTTGTGTGTATAAACAGAGTATTACACTTCGTTCGGATTTATATCTGGAAACTGAGCTGGTCATATCATTACTTCGATCCTTTTCGTTCAAAACCAATTTTAAGCCAGTTTGCAGGTGTGCTTTGTGTCACCATCCTGTGGAAATGTCAATTTTGAAAGCATTTGCCAAGTGAATTAGTGGGTTAAACGGTATGTATAAAGGCGTGGCTTCTTTTTGCATTACGTCCAATTCGGACCAACTGAAGTAAGGACTGAAAGTCCGTAAATAAGCGGGAAGGTGACTGTTTTCCATAAATGTGCCTGTTTTTGCGGCTCGGTACACCGATTACACCGACTCTCTCCCGCTAGAGCAGGGCAGGCCAAATGGAGAGCACAGAAAAGTATACCTGTCTCTCTCTGACACTCAGTGATGCGTGGATTCGGCAAGCATTAAATGAGAATTGAGACTTCGGCCCCCGATGGCTAAGGCTGGCCGTCCCTGCGCTAGAGTCTCGCCGCTACACAACATCAGCAGTGTCCTGTTGATAGCTTACATTGATATAGATCCATCAGAGCCACATAACAGTAGGCGCAACGTGTGTTTTCCGTCTTTGATGTGTGCAGCATTGATTGAAAATATTTTCTTGTTTGTTATTTACAAGCTCTGTTTTAAGGATGTAAGTCTTCGACAAAGTTTAATGGCATCTAGGTCCAGAGGACTAGATGATTCCTAGCTCAGAACTAGTCGTAGACTTCAGTTAGAAAGTATGAGCAGAAAAATTGTACCTCTGACAGCTGATACCTTCAGCCCGTACCCTGTGATCGTACTGCATAGGTCTAATGACCGCCAGGTCAGTCAGGTATAACCTTCAGTTGAAAAGTTTTCCCCATAACCCAGAACCAATTGGCGTCCAATGTCTCTACACTTTGGTTTATTAATTGTACTGATAAAGGCCATTTCAATCACCTCCGTTCGATGAGCTTTTCTCAGGGTGATGCATGATTACTGACACTTTCCATTTGCTACTCTCTGTCGATCTTTTGTTGTCTCCTCTTAATTGATAAGGCAAATATTGACAAAAATAACAAATAAAAAGACAAAGACTCGCATCAACTGACCAGACAAAAGCCCAAAGACGTGACAGTCTCCAGTTAATTGTGTAAAGGGCGTTCTGTCTGCTCTGGAGCCCGACCTATCTTCAGGGCAGATCCATTGGGTTGTTGTTCATCGAAATCTTTTGATTTCCGTGAAAAAATATTTAAAATAATTCCTGGTATAACGACATCTAAATACGACGCCCCTTGACATCCACTTATCACAAGCGCAAATATTTTATTTCGCTTTTATTTGTGAAATTGCATGCATTTGCTTTGACTGTAACGCTTTCCGTTGTTTGATTGGATTTTTAGTCGAGTTTCGAGCTTAGCTCTGGTCACATCTCTCCAGAGGAAGAAAACAGACAATATTAAAAAATCTACAAACCAAAAAGAGTAAGTAAATAAACCGAATTTTCACCAAACAAAAAAATCGTGTAATACAAAATTTAATTTGGTTGGAGAACCAAATAGAAATTACTTCATTTTTACAAACCGGTTCTGAACCGCAACACCTATAACAGGTTGAGTTTACGTTTTTTTTTGCCTTGAACCAAACCGAATAAACTGATCACTTCACGAACCGTAACACCTCTTTTTTGGGATATATTAAAATATATTTTACTTTACAACTTCGAGAGGGTTTAAAATACACCAACAAAAGTTGTAAAACGAATGTAAAAATATATTATAAATACTTCATTTAATGTCAAATCTTAGTGTACATTTTTAAACGTTATTTTTAATTTTTCTTTTGTTATTGTGAAAGAATTACTTCTTGGCACTTCCCTGAAGTCATAACTCAAATAACTGTTCCACTGACCCCAGCATCATCAGTCAAAGACTTGGGGCAAGGTCTTCAGTTCTTGTGAAATTGACTAATTGTTGGGCTGTGCTCAAAAGTGAATGTACGGTTTGTTTGTATCTCTATACATAAGCAAAAGTATATTCCATGACTCATTCCACCAATTTTGAGGCGAAGAAATTTTTATATTTATATTCGCAATATTGCGTAGCGGGTTTCGGTATTGTTTGATTTTAGTACTTTGCCATATTTAAGTTGTAATTTATTATCATAATTTGGACTGTTTTGTTTTCTCCCCCGTCTTTTTGCACAATCAGTCGTCAGTCAAAGCGCTCAACTAAACGTCATGCGGTAGGTCGTCTTTGGCGACGTTGTTGTCTTTGTGTGTGTTTTTTTTTTGTACTTTATACTTGGTGTACTCGTCGCAGTTTGTATTTGTATCTGTTGGCTATGCATATTTCGCTTGTTGTGTTTTGGGGAGCATTTTTGCCGCAACGAGTTTTACTTTTGTTTTTGTTTGAACGTATCTTTTTTTCACGCTGAGTGCGCAAAATGCGCAAAAAACTAGTTTTGCACTTTGTAGCAAAGAAAAATTGCTATATGGTGTGTAAGCTAAGCTTTATGTTTATCTATAAGAGTGTGTGTGTATTTGTTTTAATTTTTTTTTGTGTACACTTGTGCCTAGTACGAGAGATCTGAGATCGAGATCCATCCGGCGCTGGGTTTTTGTGAAAAAAACCCAACAAATTGGGTTTGAGTTTGGAGATGGGACACATTATGACAATGACTTCCCATAATACAAAAGATTCAAATTACTTTGGACTAATTAAATCCAAACTGCATTTAACATAAAATATTGAGCAGACAAATCGGCTATGTTTTAATGAGATTAATTAAATTTCAGTTTACTCAGCAAGCTTAAAACTTTTAATAAATTTTTTCATTAAGCCTACAGTGCCAAGCAAACTTTTAAATTTTTGTTCATACCTGAACTACTGTGCAGTACAAATTTCTTGGAAATTCCGAATTCCAAATTTATTTTCGTATCAAAGTTTTGTTTTTAGACAGAGCCACAGCAGTGTTGGGTATACTGAATTAAGAATGCGGTCGTACAACTTTTTCTGGGGATTCGACCTTTAAGGTCAGAAATAGACGCAAACGCGAATACTTTTATTTTAATTGAAATTTCGTTGATAAATTTAGAAGCGAGCGATTGCTGAAACCAATGTATTTCGAGACAAAACTAAATAGATAGGCACACAATTTTTGATGAAGCTTTATTCAATTTCGACAGACGCACCGGAATAACAAAAGGTATTTAGTTACCATCTCTCCAGAGCTTGATGCCTAGTGGAGACTGCTTTCGGGCGCCTTAAAGAAAGCTTTCGCCGCCTTGGAGAGGGCATGGATTATTCAATGAATCAAATGCTGGTGTGTTTTGAATATTTCTTTGCAAAATTAAACCTACGATAGCTGAAAATGTTGAAAAAAAGCAACCCAACACCAATACCTTTTTAATAGAAGGGACTCAAAGTTTCCAAGTTTTCCAAACGAGATCCGATATGGAAATTTCCTGCATTGCGTACGTTACATTCGTACTCACACTTTTGCTCATTTCGGGCGATTTAAGCCATAAATTTTCCCACCAAACAGAGTGGTACATAGCGCTCGGATACGACATTCAAATCATAGAAAAGCATTTGGTTCAGCTTGTTTTAACAAAGAAATAAGTTTTGATTTATGTTTGATGCCATTCGTAGGTTACACAAATGGGAAGTTGTATTTGAAATTAACATACAATTTCTTTATTTTCAGCTATTTTTGCAGTATTATCAAAATAATTGTTAAAGGCCAATTCTCAGATGACATAAATATTCTTATTTATACAAAGCACTGTGACAAAAATAATATTTATGTTATCTGAGAATAGGCATAAAAAAAGGGGAACATTCAACGATTCTAAATACGTTTTGGTGAGCTAGTGGTTCGCTCGTCCGTAATGTTTAAGTACATTTGTTCGTACGTTACGTCACGTACGTTACCTTTTTTTACACTACTATGAAATCAGTAGATATGGTTAAATTACAAAATTAACTGACCACACTGTTGGCCGTCTGTGGCTCAGCGGTTAGTGTGCTGGACTGCTGGGCGGGAGGTTGTGGGTTCGATCCCGGCTCTGAACATCTAATAAAAGTTTTTTTCTTTCTTTAGAAAAATAGCTTTTCACCAGCTATTTGCGCCAGCTGTGAAGTAATCTAGCCATGAAAAAGCAAATTCTCAAACTTTGCCGTTCGGATTCGGCGCTAAACTGTAGGTCCCTTTCTCTTGTGCGAAAAATTTAAAATTAAGAGATTGAGAGAGGCTTGGCTTGGCCCCGTTGGAGGAGCTGTATAGCCAATTTTACAATTTTACATTAAACTGACAAAATAAACAAACCCTACCCCTTCTCTCACACGACACTTAATCCATTGTTTTAAGAGTTAAGACGAAATTCAGGGTCTAGAATGAGAAAGCAATATTTTGACGAAATACAATTTCTTAAAATGGGGCAACTGTTGTGCCCCTTTAGGTAGTACTGTTACTGCCTTGCGAAACCTACCTGAAGAGTCTTCACAATTGCGGATTTCAATGTTGCTTGCAATTTGTTATATCATGTCTGTGCAGATTATCAATGGTCAGTGTCCAACTTTGGCACATATAACAGACCTTTAACGTATGGAAATGCCAAAATATATGAAATAATTTTAATTTACGTAATTCAATTTCAAGGAACCATGATCAAGACTTTTTCGCTACTTCATATAGCTATTTTATTTCGTTGAAGTACCAAATCAAATAAAAATTCAATATACTTGACGGTTAAGATTATTACGTTACACCAAAGACATTAGAATATGATTAACGAGTTTTTCGTACTGGCACCAGAGCTGGCTCCTAAAATTTTGTTCAAAAGCCAAAAAGAGCGCCAGAGCTTTGTATGCATACACGACAGCCGACTGTATGTGTCAACGGTCTTTGGTTTTTGTTTGGTGTTTTTTGGGTTTTTTTAAACTAATAAATAAAAATTTTAATTTTATTTGGTTTATGTCAGTATTCGTTGTGTTTACTCACAAGAAGTATTTATTTTTAGATTTTAACGCTCTCAATGAGGAGAGAGTTTTGTCGCCACAAAAAATAGCTCATAGCAAAACCAATGTATGACCGTTCGGCATCTTAGGGATTATATTGGTCTTTGGTTACACAATGTAAACATCCAAATAAATTTCCAGTTTTTAAATGTGTTTTACAATTAGAGTGTACATAATTGGTCAAGTAACATGTTGGTATAGGCAGGGAGCCCTCTATATATGGTCGTTTGTAAATCTGTTTTTAGCAACAAAATATTTGTTCAAAGTAGTCGAACATTTGTGCTGATATTGGTGGTATGGGTGAGAAATAGAGAAAGTTTCTTAACATATTCCTTACGCGTAATATGTGGCCTATTTTTTCAATATTTTTTCGAATGCGTTAAAAAAAGGAATGCCAGGGATAAAAATGGATATATTATTACATCAAAATAAAGAATATGATTAAAAAATCCTATCCAAAAGGATCTTAGTAGATATTTTCTGAGTGGTTTTTAGATTTAAGATTTGGTTTCGCTTTTGTGGAAATTCTAGTATCGTTTGGCCTCCCTTAGATGGGAGCTTAAGTCTTGGCAGGGCAATGAATCTAATTTCTTCTTCACTTGCACTGCCGTAAAATCGAGCTTGTTGGCCAGCTCCGAAAAATTTTTATTTGGTTGCCGCTTGACATAGTTAGTTATATATGTTATTTTTGAACCGACGTTGGACTATCTGCACGGGTGGATTATCGTATCTTTCGGTCGAAAAATCGGAGCTTTCAGCTGTCCAAGGTAGTATATGAAAGTATGTTAAAGATGGAGAAGGATTCATTTCTGAATAATTTGTTCTTTATCAGCATAAAAGCCGAGTCGATACAGCTACTACCAGGTACAGAGTATTGTAGTGTACAATGCTACTGGTTTTGTATGGCCTGACAATCATTCTCAGGCAAATTATAACACAAAAAAAGGGTAACAGAGTTTGGAAAGTCTCCAGATTATTTTCTTGGTTTTATTGCTTCCTTTTTTTACCAAAAAACCATAAAAAATTTTAAAATTTTATTTTGAGAAGTTTCAGCTTTTGAACACCAAATAAACGACTTGCCTCTTTTAACAATTGACAGATGTTAGTTGACAGTGAAAAAAAATAAAAGTCAAAACTAAGTAATGATTTCATCTACTTGAACTTTTATTTTAATCATTTAAGTTCGAATGACTTATTATCGATCCGCCCTCGTATTGTGTGCAAATATTCCACCTCTAGTTAGTCACCAAGAACAGTCGGATTTCAATGAGTTGACTGACTGGTTGCACTTAAGCTAAGCTAGAGGTTCCGTCACCTACTGGCACTGCAATTGCTTTTTTGTTGTTTTTAGGATGACATACTTTGCCAAGCTGCTGGCTTTGTCGGCCTTTTAATTAGCATCCCGCACATAGACTTTAGATGTACCTCGCATTTGTCAATTAGCATTTCAATGCGAACCTTTCGGTAAGAAAACAAAAGGCTATGTTTTGGGGGGAAATTTGCCAAAATGATTGTTGGGACAATTGCCTCCTCTAAGCGATTCAAATTCAAGCTGTAAATGGTGGGCGTGACTGACCGCCTTCTTTTGCTGCCGGTGTAAGCAACTTTCACTTTCTCCCCAGCTACAAAAATAGCTGGTCGCCACATTCTGCAGCCTCTCTGGTTACTGCTGCTGCTGCTGCTGCCACTTACTTTGCAACTAACAAACTGCCTGTGCGTGCTTTGGCCTCGGCTCTTGTCTTGAGTGGCGATGGTTGGAGGTGGGCTAGGTTGCTCGATTTCCGTTGAAGATTTCCAGTTTGCCACAGATCATTTAACGCCAGAGCCAGAGCGGAAGTCCGTCTTGGGTTTTTGGTCTCGGGTCAGTGCAAGCAAACACTAATTGTTTTAAAAGTGGAAACTGGTAATAGCGTGAAATCGAATTGTTCACCAGCTGCTGGGCCCAACAAATTGAGTTAGAATTGCATTAAATCCTCTTTGAAAGGGCAATCAACGATGACAAAGGATGGATAATGGACTTGTTGATTGAATTAGGAAGTGGAAGGGTAGTGGCAGCATCGACCAGTCGCACTGTGGGCCACAAGTTTCATTTTTTTGGCCCAAACTTTAGCACTTTTTAACAAAATTTAGAAAAAAGGGGGAATGTTAGCTTCGGCTTTACCGGAGTTTATATTCCCCTGCAGTTTGTATAAACAAAGCTATAGATGGCGCTACATTAATTATATAACGTAGCTAATTAAATTTAAACACAGATTAGGTATTTTTTCGGTTTTGCCGGTAAGAATGAGTGTAACACAATGGTGGAGAGATAAGTCAGTGTGTGTGTGATTCAGGGATGTAAGATTTAAACAGACGGAAGTATGCAGCATCGATAGTTGTTAGTTCTGTGTGAACTAGTTAGATGAACTGGATCTGTGATTTGAGCTAGATGAACTGGTACTGTAACCGCCACAATTATTTGTATGACAGATATAAAATATATTCATCAGATTTGGATCAAATCCCCTAAAATGGTGTAGAAAAAGCTACTATTCATAACTGGAAAGTATAAAAACTCTATTATTAAAATAAAAAAAGTTTGTATTACGTGAAATACTTTTTAGTCCTATCGTTCCATGACTGCTATATGCCTTAGTCATGAGATTTGGATCAAACTTAGCAGAATTATGTGGAAGAATTTAGCAATAATATTTATTTATAGAATATTAGTTAAAACAAATCAGATTTTCTCACTAAAAACAAATTTTTTTGACCTGTGGTTCCTGTAGTAGTTTCGGTGGCAGCTATATGCTATAGTCATCCGATACGCTGGTGGGTTCCGACAAATGTGCAGCTTATAGACTGAATGAAGTAGGAGATAGTTTAGAAACACACGGACGTACAGATGGGCATGGCGATCTCATGTCATGGCTTATCATGCTGATTAATAATATATATATTTTATATGGTCGGAGATGCTTCCCCCTTCAATTCAATATTTTTAAATATTTTCCGCAAAGTCACTTCTTTTTAAACACGATTTAACACGATTTGGCATACCAACTGCTCAATTATATCGTAAGGAATTCGTTGCCACTCGATGCCAAAGATCTTCCAGGTTAGATGAGACTAAAGGAGAGATCGGGACTTTGCGGTAGCTATCCATTAATTTAAAATTTTGGCTACCCAGCATCTCTCGTAAAATTTCGGTTGTGTGTTTTAGATCTAATTTTCATAATAAGCGCATTTTTCAAGAAAATAGGGTGAAAATAGTCCTTTTTTATCATAGTGCCCAGTATTGCAAGATACCCGAGTTCCAGACTTTTCAAACCATGTCAGACGTTTCCAAACCTTTGTGGTCGAATTTATTGTGTTGCTTAGCGAATTACAACCATGCCTTTAATTTTTATGACAATGCTGGCTTGTTTTTTTGATTTGCTGAAGTGTAACCTTTATTACAGGGATGCAAACCGCTCTTAAATAAGGACTTGTTCGGTTCAGTAGTTCACACAGTTTTAGAACCGCCGGTTCGGTTCATTACATGGTTTTTCCGGCTTACTGAGCCGCGGTTTCAGTTCGTTTTGAGCTGTGTTCTAACAAACTAAGGAAAAATATTTTTGATGATTTGGTCAAATTATTTATGTTAGGTTTAGATTGTTTAGTCAGGTAATTAATTACTATATAATAAACATTTCATTTTTAATATGTTGGTTCTAGCGACCTGATCTTCTTAAGACCATTGTTTTACAAAAATAAAAAAAAAACTATCGTCTTTTCATTCCTTGATTGGAACGGATGACCTTGAGCCAGCACAACCAAACATTTGGATTTCATTTTTGTTAAACTTAAAATTTGCTTTGATAACATGACGATATCTTTAAGACTGTGGTATTTAATGAAGATATTTCCATTCGATTGATTTCTTTTCAAAACAACAGGAGATATATAGAGATTAAAGAACTAAAATTTAGTTCAATATGATGGAATTTTAGTTAGGTTTTATTAATAATATTCTTATAGCAAAGTTTCAACGATATTGCCTCTTAAGTCTAATAAATCAAGTTTTATTGTGGAAAATGCTCGTTCTACTGACACTTGTGTGGCTGGAATTGAAGTTGATTTTCCTGACAAATATTCCAATATTTAAAAATATCTCTATCTTTACGTAAACGCTTTTCGCCATCAAACGATTCATTATCCGTTATGTTTTTATTAACGATTTGGATCTTCTTGTATATTAACATTACAAATGATTTAGCTAGCTTTTTTCTTTTTTCTTATAGCAGTTTGATTCCTGGTAGAGGTAAAAAAATCATGACTTGGCCTGTTCAAATTTTGGGTCCTTAGAATTTTGGTGTTCTTAACTTTTTTACAACAACTCTTGCTTTTCAACTTATTTATACTCTGTATATTCTGTAATTTTGTGCAAAAGTATGTATCGGACTAGGAATCATTTCCGACCAGATAAAATATATATATTCTAGTCTATATAGCCACGTCCTTCAGTCAGCCCGTATGAACGAAGAGATCTCAGAGCAGGTAAGAGATAGAGGTTTGACATGTATGGGGCATATATTTCTAATACTTGCAGACAGATCAAGTTTATTTTCAATTTTTCCCACGCCCCCTCTCGCCTACGCAATTTAGAAAAAAACGTTATATCTCCCACAGTTTTGTAGATAGATGGTACCTTCTAGAGATATTTAGTAATTTAGATTATTTATCCATTTGACAAAGGATCGATCGGTCGAGTTATAAAGAAAACAAACAATTATGATGGGTAGCACTGGCCACTTTTTGTGGCTTTTTATTTAAAATGATAAGATATATACAAACATTGGAGGTACTGAGTATGTTATAGTTTGATCTTACAGAGTTTGATTGGACCGAAATATTTCTTTACCATATTTTTCGTGATCAGTTGGGCACGCACTTGCTTTCTACCAAATAATGCGCTGCGATTTGGCTCAGTATGGTTAATCAATTGGTAACTCAATGTCTAGTTGAAATGAACCGAACCGAACCAGTTTATTTTTCGGTTTTTGGTTCGGTTCAGCATTTTTTAAACACACCGAGCGCAAATGCGGTTCGGTTCTGTTCAAAACCAGTTCGGTTCAGAACCGGTTTGCTCCCTGCTTTATTGTGAAGGTTACCAACTCACGTTTGTATTTTGTTGCTACATTTTCATGTTTCCAGCTAAACAATAATATTCCGGCTCTGTGGAATAAGCGATGGCGGTCTGATTTCATCTGCAAAAGAATTAGCCGCCATCTCAAAGAGACGGCGGCCATGTATTCAATAGTTTCATTATCAAAAGAATTGGCCGCGATCCAAAGTTAGTTGGGTTTGTGTGTGTTTGGTTGTGTGTGTCTTTTCAATGGCGGTCTAATTTCTATCACCTAATACTCCGCTTCTCAAGTTAACAGTTAATATTATGCTTAACAATTAATGTTAAGCACATTTGTGTAGTCTATGTAAATAGGCTGTGGGCCTCGTTATACTTTGAACAATCGAACTAACATTGAGCCCACTTAATGTCACGTCACCCTTCAAGCCATCAGCGATCAACTGAAGTTAAAATAAAACGGGAGTGTAAGTTAAAGTCGGCTCTTACCCCATGCATCGTTTTTTAAACTCGGTTTTTTTATTATCCGATCTTCATGAAAATTAGAGGGATTATGGAAATTGATTTTTAGTTAAATTTTTTTATTATTTTAGTTTTTAGGCACGACGAAGTAAAAGGTTTGCGATCACGTACTTACTTTTGCTCCCCACTATGTATAAAGTTGGGTTTGTAAGCTCTAATTTTAAAAATGCATCCTAACGTTCATCGCTTAAGTGTAAAACGTGGTTTTTGAAACGATGATTTCAATATTGGTTTTGTACGCTCTGCGGAAAAAAATAAATTGACATAACCATTTTGTAATTTGGTAAAATGCCTTATGTGCGGGCTGTTATAACGGCTGATAATGTGTCGTAGCCCAGCGCACCGGGTCATATGCTAGTTATACTATAATAGAAGGGAAATATCACATAATAAAATAATTTCAAAACACGCAAAAGCACAAACCTCACGCTAGAATGCAACAGTGTACGGTTAATAGGCTTATAAGCCCTCTGCAGTCTCTCCTTTGGAGCTGTAGCAAGAAGTGCAGAAGATTTTTGTCTCTCATTTTACACATAATTTTAAAGGTTCTGCTGAAAAGCCTGAAAAACAAATATCCATCACATTCATCTAATTGTTCATATGGCAGCAAAATAAGAAGTTGTGTAACCAATTTCATCAAGTTAAATTAATGTTTAGACTTTATGCCTTTGGTGCCGTGCCTTTGATGGGATAGAGCAAATTTTTGATCAATTTCAAACCAAAACTCTGGACATCAATCAATTTTTGAAAACAAATCATAAGGAGGCTGCGGCATCATCAACTAATTTGCCTTCCTCCCCCTCCACCTCGCTGACTAGCAGGGAAACCAGTGAAGCGTTCATGTGAAACGTCCAGTTTCTTCTTCTATATTAAAATGTGCATTTGTATGTGTGTATGTACATTTTGTTGCTCTCTGTTGCCATGTTGTGGCTTAATGTTGTTGCCAAGTTGTAGTTGTGCCCATTTCGTTGGGAAATTCGTGAAAAACACAAATTAGCTTCGAGTGCGAGGCAAATTTGCTGGAAAACTCTCCATGGCTGTCGTTACCTCCCCCTTTCGTTTTTATGGTTTTCATTTTCCATGCTTCTACTCTAACCAAGTGCTCTAATTGCACTCTCGGAGCGCACTCAAGGCCAGTAAATTAATTTGCGCAATTAACTGAAATTAAATGCCCATTTGATGGGTCATTGTGAAACGTTTCTGGGTCACCCACCTGGAAATGGAAATCAATCGTTAGGGGAATGAGATTTGAAATGAAAATTAATCTGTCTCTCTTTATATTTTTTCAGCCGCGGACTGACGCCTCCACACCGTGTGAAATCAATTTCGATGGCCACCTTCACACAGGAAGAGATTGACTTTCTCAAGGCTCACGGCAACGAGTTGTGCGCCAAAACCTGGCTGGGGCTGTGGGATCCCAAGCGTGCTGCCCAACAGCAGCAGGACCAGAGAGAGCTGATGATTGACAAGTATGAGCGCAAGCGTTACTACCTAGAGCCGGCTAGTCCACTCAAGTCCCTAAACCTCAAGTCGTCAGCGTCGCCGGCACAAAATCAAAACCAAAACCAGAATCAGAATCAGAGCAGTCATCACAATGGGATAAGCGTGGGCCACTCGACCAATGGCTATGCCAGCATTCATCTGACACCACCTGCCGCTCAGCGTACCACAGCCAATGGTCTGCACAAGACCGCCTCCGCCACGTCCACCACTTCAACAACGGCCATCAGTCGACCGCAGCTCCATCAGCATCAACAGCCTCATCACGATGTCTTCGGACTGGGCGGTGGACTGACTAGCCTAAATAGTGCCGGCTCCACATCTACGGGCGCTCTCTCTGATACGAGCAGCTGTGCCAGCAATGGATTCGCGGGCGAATCAGACTTTGTGGCCGATTTCGGAACAGCCAATATTTTTGATGCCACTTCGGCGAGATCAGCGGGATCACCGGCAGTCTCTTCAGCCTCCTCGGTTAGCTCAACAAATGGATATGCCAAGGTGCAACCCTTGAGAGTGGCTCATATGCAGCAGCAACAGCAGCAGCAGCTCCTAAATGGAAATGGCAACGAAAACTTTGCGGACTTTGAGCATGCACCCATCTACAATGCAGTGGGTAAGTGTATTGAGATTTCTGAATAATTCGCAAAATTAAGTTGCAGAAAATGCATGGCATACTTTTGGGGTGGACATTTTCTCCAGTTAAATGTTTTGATACCTCCAGATCTGATTCAGTTTGGAATCCGGTGTAAACTGGAAATATACCTAATTTCATATAACCAATCCAAATTTTGTAACTGGTTAAATCAGTTAATTAATCAGTCACATAAACTAACACATAGCAACTATCTGGGAGAACAGAAATCGGTCCTTAATTCATGAAAAATGTTTCACGAACTCTGAGAACGCAAATACCCATTACAAGATCGATGTGCTCTTAAACACTTTGAAGGCTGGCAGGCTTCAAGTATCGGTTACTACTCTGTATACATTTACATAAGCTTGGTCGATTTCGTTGTCTTACTGTGTACAAAACAGAGTTCTATGTAATTGGAAAAGTGGGCGTATAACAGAATCGAAATTAAGAAATATAAAAAAAAAATCTTGTATGTAGAAGCGGGCGGGAGTTGAGCTCGGAACCTCGAACTGAGAAACACATGGACGACGGCGCGTAAGCTTACTTGACTATTAGGCATATGGTAAGACTGGCAACAAAATCATAATTAAGAATTTAAGCAGTTGGCACTTTGCCGACCGTGGTGCCTTTTTTCAAAAGTCGATTGACACAAACATAACACAACTGTTATATATACACGAGCAACAACTGGACCCGAAGTTAAACTTCTCTTAACACAATTGTGTATTCGAAGCGTAGCGGGAAATTCCCATTACGTGGCCACCTACTGCGATGCATATTATGGACCAGCCTCATTCACCTCTGCGCCGCTGGGATTTAGCTTTTCAGAAATCGAGAGAGAGAGAGAATAAAAACAAAAATCAAAGCCCCCTCAGATTTACAAACGTACAGCATATGCATGAATAAATTCTATCGAATTCCGCTTTTCAACAGAAGCCTGGGATTAATTTTTTCGCCGTCTGTTGACGATAATTTTAACCGCTTTTGCAAATTTTAATTCTGTACCTTTCAATAGATTAGGAAGTATTTTGTCCAAATCGGATGACTATATCTTTATAGCTGCGGTAGGAACTATCGGTTGAAAAGTGGGGTTTGTGAGAAAAACTTTTTGTTTTTAATGTTAACGGCTCCCACTTCAGCAATTATTTCATACGCTTTCACATAGATTAGGAAGTTTTTGTCCAAATCGGATGACTATATCTTATAGCTGCCATAGGAAACTATCGGTTGAAAAGTGGGATTTAATGAGAAAAACTTTTTCGTTTTTAATGTTAACGGCTCCCACTTCAGCAATTATTAATTCTATACGCTTTCACATAGATTAGGGGTTTTGTCCAAATCGGATGACTATATCTTATAGCTGCCATAGGAACTATCGGTTGAAAAGTGGGATTTAAAGTCTTTTGTTTTTAATGTTAACGGCCCCCCACTTCCAGCAAATTATTAATTCTATACGCGTTCAAGATTAGGAAGTTTTTGTCCAAATCGGACTGACTATATCTTATAGCTGCCATAGGAACTATCGGTTGAAAAGTGGGTTTTTTGGAAAACTTTTTTTTTTAATGTTAACGGCTCCCACTTCAGCAATTATTAATTCTATACGCTTTTACATAGATTTTGGAAGTTTTGTCAACAAATCGGATGACTATATCTTATAGCTGCCATAGGAACTATCGGTCACTGTCCTTTAATTGCTTTTGCAAATTTTACAATATTGTGTACTCTCTTTTCTTTTTTCTTCATCTTTTGGTGCACTTCTCAATGTAATGTTAAATACTTTACATCTGAGTTCCCCAGCCATAGCCCTGTTGGAATAGCTCGAAGGTACTCACCAATTCACCGAATACTTTGCCAAATCAGGCTTAACTGTGTGTTAAAAGATGACACGGTCAGAAATTCGGGCTCTCTTGGGAATCCTGCTTTTCATCGGCGCCGGCTGAATGGAGAGGTCAGAAAGAGTTACTTCTGTGGGCAAAGAAATAGCGGCTGTGCTCGACCACAGTCGTTAAGTTGCAATTTTCACTATTTGATCAAGATAAAATTGATTGGAACCATAGGTTTTGTTTTAAGTCCTTTAAAATCTGGGTAATTATGGCTTTAAGACTATTTTTTCATAAGAGATTTCAAAAATTTGTTTTATTTTAATCTGAGTGAACTTATTGACACAATAAGATTAAATCAATCAGCTCGGTTCGACTGAATGGACTTAAGACACAGTGGGACCGACGTTTTAAACGACTGTGCTACGCCGCGCATCTCAATCTAGGCAACTAAAGGGTTACTTGTAATGAATCTATTTGAAGCTTTTCCCATAAATGATTGCTTATATTCTCTAGTGCTTATTTATCAGGCCATATAAATAGGGCAATAGAAATTCAATACAAATTTATCTCTTTTATGTTTAAAATGCGATACCTTATGTTTTTTGATTTTGTAATGGGATAAAGATACCAGACAAAATGTTTGCAGGAATTAATAATCCCGTCGGCAAAACAAACAGCAACACACTAATACTTTGGAATTTGAAAAGAGCGCTGAAGGCGCTCTACCTGTCATAGTTGTATCATGGTTGTGCCCAAGGCATACTAAACAAGGTAGGCTCACTCGCTCTCCCAGAACTCCATATAATTGTGTCAAATAGAGTGAGAGCGGGGGAGTAATATATTTCAATGCAAAGCCTACTAAGCTACTAAGTAAAACACACAAAATTCGTCCGCGGAGATGCTTTGCTTACAACAGTTTCTTACTGAGTCGTACTTACTGAAATTTAACAAGTTGTCAAGAGAGCGGGAGTGACTATGCCTACTGTGTTAAGTATACCTTGGTTGTGCCTCTTTAGTTAAAAATGTGTGATATGATCTAGTAGGCGAACTTATTCTTGTAAAGTTAAAATAAAATTGTCAATGTTTAGTATGAAGGGCCAATCGCTTAAACAAAAACCTCTTGAGATTTCAAAAAACGGAATTTACACGATGAAGCAAACTTCATGAAGTTAGATGAGATTTACAATTGTGATTCCATACACTTTGTTCAACAAATCTAGTAAAATTCCCTTGATTTTTAAGCCTACTATGAAAACTTCATGAAGTTTGCCTTCCATTTCTACGAGGTGTTCTAGAAATCTCTAGAATTTTCGTGTAAACATTGCACTTCAGACTAAGCTTGGACTACTTTATTTGAGAAGTGCCGGGAATCTGACCGCCTACTAGATAATGTGAAAGGAAGACCGTACGCATAAAATCTACTTGGCTTTGAGCAGGTGGTTTCAAGTTGCTCAACTTTTGTCATTTAATCTAGTAGCCGGTGCATATTTGAGCCCTAAGCATAAACGTTGAACAGCTTTAATATAAAATGCTAACGTTTATACGAAAAACTCTAGAGATTTCTGGAACACACCCGATAGCCTATTTCCACTATAGCAAATGTGTACATATTTTTTCACATATTATCTCATATTCTATAATATGTACCACATTCTCCATAGAAAAAAAATGTACATACTTCAAATATGTGTCCATTCGCCCCGAGGTTTTCACATTTTTTATCTATGTCATGTTGAAATTTCATGGAAGCCAGAAAAAGATAATTGAGAGTTATATAGCACATTTAGCTGGCTACTCTATCTTAACAGAAATGGCGCAGAGTTTAAAACCTGAGACTAGAAATCAACAAGACCTGGGTTCAAATCTTCCGAGATTTGGCATGAAAAAAAAATGTTTTTTATTTTTAACAAAATATGTACATATGCTACCGGAAACGTTAACAAAAAAACTAATGTACATTTTCGAAATATGTAATCATAATGGAAATAGGCTTTTAGACACCTGCGACTACGACTTCTAGAAGGGGAAACGAAACAAAATTCAAGATTTAAAATGGCACTTCAATCCACCCACAACTGAACAATGCACAACAAGTGGAGGGTTCCTTTCAATTTCAAAGACCTGTCACTGTCGGAACCCACTGGAATGTTGCGACCTTTGAATATTGATTGACGTATCATATAAAATCGAGCATGAGCGAAACCTCCACAAAAATGCAAAATAAAAACGAATTATAAGAATAAAAGAAGGTTTAACTAAAATAGAAAAATCTGGCAGAAAATAATTAAACAAAATCGTATATGGAATAGACTCCTGATACAATATAACCACAAGGTAGCGCAATCGAAAGTGCTTTTTTGCATGAGCGACTATTTATCCAACCTCATTGCTAAACAGACACAAATTCCAAGGCCACTCAATCGTTACTTACATTTTTTGACAGCTTTCGAAGGCGACCATGTCGGTTCGATATTCCACAACATTGAGTCAATGCCGAATGAGAATATCAATGCTGCGCAGTGCAGTTATTGTATCATGGTCAAAAAATTAATTCAAATGGTCGAACATTTTAGGTATTGGGAGCTAGTTGCCTGTACAGTACATTTTCAAGCAACACCCGGTCGCATCGGCAGTGTACTTTGCTATCGAATAAAGATATGTAGTCGCCTTTCCAATCAAACTAATTGTATCTTTGCACTTCATCTGCGTTGGTGTTTCCAACTTCATGTAGTTCTGTTTGCATTTAGAAAAAAACTATCTGAAGGGTATCAAAACATTGTTAAGCTCCATATAACTAAAACTGTCAACTTTTTAAAAATCTACAAAGCTGACAAGTCTTGTAATTTAAAAGTTGTGCCTTTATATAATAATCATTTCCATTTGCTTGTCCATAAATATCAAATGATTTTAGCAAAACGGAAACACCAGAAAATTATAAAAATTGCATTTGGTTTATATACAGATTTAAGCAAAAGTTTGTGTGCTTTTGGCCATATTTTCTCAGTTATTTAAATTAATTTTGTGAATTCTTCCCCCCTCTTTTGGTTGTTTTTTTTTTCTTTGTACTTTTTATTTTGCCTTGCAAACACCAAACAAAAAACTCCGTTGGTATCGCCAGATGTGATCTGAGATCTCTCTCCTGCTGGGCGCTTTATTTGGCATTGGCCTTGCACATTGCTTCGCTTCAGCCAACGAGCACTCAACGATAATTACTTTCTGATCTTTCTCTCTCTCTCTTGATGATCGCCTTAGCACCGGCGTTTCATGATTGGATCAGTGACTGGAGCAGGCGGGGTTTTCATGATCCATTTGATGAGGCCGAAATGGAAATTGTCTCGACTTCGCCTCCAGCTTCTGTGCCACCGGCAAGAAAGGAGGAACCAGATTTCAATTGGAACTTCTGGGAGCAACAACACGAAGAGCAGCAGCAGCAACCTGCGCCATATGGCTCAAGCTCTGGCCTAGAGGAGGCACCTTTGTCGCCTTTGAATCCTTTTTTGCCCTACCTAAGCAAAGAGGAACCTCCAGCACCTAGTCAAGCGGCCTATTTGTTATTCAGTTCGTTATCCAACAGCAGCGAAGGCACAGAATCCCAAGATTCGACTCAAGAAAACATTTTAAATGCCAATTTCAATGATTTATTTACGTGGAGTAAGTTCGTCCTGGCCGATTGATTGTGGTTTGAGTTTGTTTTATCAGTTTTGTTTGGCTCGTTTTGTTGCTTTGCTGTCTTAGTTTCTTGTTTAGTTTGTTGTTGTTTTGGTTTTGCCTAGTAGATAGACATAAAGACGAATTGGGTGAAGACATGGCTCTGATACGACTTTCCCATCTGACATTTTCACAGGCACTCCGCTACAGAATGGGAC
This sequence comes from Lordiphosa stackelbergi, assembly GCA_018904235.1. Lineage (NCBI taxonomy): Eukaryota > Metazoa > Arthropoda > Insecta > Diptera > Drosophilidae > Lordiphosa > Lordiphosa stackelbergi. The sequence goes on along the minus strand of JAEIFU010003504.1, from coordinate 126 downwards.
CACACATGCTCATACCAACCACAAGAGCAGTCCCAGCGAGGATCGATATGCGGCCTTGAAGGACCTCGACGAGCAGCTGCGCGAGCTGAAGGCCAGCGAAGTGGTCACAGAGGCCCCCACGCCCAC
>JAEIFU010003503.1:0-27771 GCA_018904235.1 Lordiphosa stackelbergi | reverse complement strand
AGTGTGGGACTTGGAGTTACCGCACCCACTAAAACCATCCCTTTCGCCGTTCACTTCTTGCGGGACCACAGCAAGGTATTACTTCACAAGAAGAGAGGTGGCATGAAAGCCTCGACTAGAAATTCATCTAGTGATTGAAATTCAAGTTGCGCAATCTTTAAGCGCCACGCAAGGATTGGATGACCTCCGCTGCCATGTGGCTAATTCAATCTGTTTTGCATGACTAAGAATGGCCTTCCAATGCCTAGGCTAAGCTCTTTGCATTCAGGAGAAATGTAAATATAAAAATTCTTTTACAACGTAATGTCCGGGATCAGTCTTTTGGTCCACCTGGCGTTGAATGCAGTCCTTCATCTTTCCCATCATTTGACCAACGACGCAGCTCTTCGGTCGGCAGGCAGTTCTTGGCTCGCGCACTCCGCCTGCTAGGCAAAAAAGTGGAACCATCCCAGAAATGAGTGCAGCGTTTTTGGATACAGTCCGAAAAAGCGCAAGGACACGCAGCTCTGCTTGTAGTATTTTCCCCATTATTTCCATATATCCGCAAATGCATCCGACGACTAGCAAATAACCCGACGCGCTTCGCTGCGCCTTCTAGAACCAAACAATATTAGATATAATAATACCCCGTAGATTCCAGAAATCGAACTTTGCTGATGGGTTTTCCCTCCAACTCCCTCCCACATCCCACCCACTCTACACCCTATTCCCCCAGTTCCCACTCACTTCCCACCCACATCCCTTCCATCCCACCCACATCCCCCCACATCCCACCCACATCCCGCCCACATCCCGCCCACATCCCACCCACATCCCTCCCACTTCCCGCCCACTTCCCGCCCACATCCCACCCCTCCCACTTCCCATCTGCATACTACCCACATCCCATTCACATCCCTCCCACCCACATCCCGGCGTTATTTCCAACATCGGAAAATGAAAACACAAATGAATTCTCATTTTGACCTTACAAACCGAGTTTCAAGTCAATCGGATGAAAAATAGTTATTTTGCATGTAAAATTTTCCGGGCATTTTCACGCCTGGGGGCGGATTTTCCGACATTGAAAAATCTCATTTCAAATTATTTCGTATTCTGTCCTTACAAACCGAGTTTCAAGCCAATCGGATGATAAATAGTATTTTTCATGCAGAATTTTCGGGAATTTTCCGGAAAATTTTCTCCGTTTTCAGGTCAAATTTTCCAACTTCAGAAAATCAAATTTCAAACTATTTCGTATTTTATCCTTACAAACCGAGTTTGAAGCCAATCGGATGAAAAATAGTTTTTTGCATGCTGAATTTTCCGGCCATTTTCCTCGTGGGCGGATTTTCCAAAATCGGGAAAACACGTGTCGAATTATTTCGCATACTATGCTTACAAACCAAGTTTCAAGTCAATCGGATGAAAAATAACATTTTTCCCATACAAACTTTTCCGACGCTTTTCCGACTTTTCCGGGTGGAATTTTCCAAAACCCCGTCTTAGTACGCACTTTCACCACTAACAGAAACTCCTGTCCAAATTTCAGCTTTCTATCTCTTACCGTTTAGGCTGTGCGATGATTCTAATAAATAAAAAGTAAAAAAATGGCAGTCCGGCAGGACACTCTCTTTATAGATATGGAGATGGACCTGACTACACTGACTATTAATAGTCTGCTGTGTTGGTGTGGCCTCCGATGTTGGCCATCATTTGTTAGCGTATTGGAGGTGATTTTTGTGTTGTCAATGTGGGCTGGTTCGTTTCTGCCTAAATAAGTGTTTTTATGAAACTAAATAATAAATATCGTTAAAACTCAGTTAATAATAAGTAACTTATTAAACCAAATTGTTGACTACAAAAAAAAATAAAACCTCAAGAAGGTTATTTTATAAATAAAAACAAAAATTATATCATGGTGTAAAAATTCTGATATTGCCAAATCTGAAAAAAGTTTAAGGCTTTAAGGTGTCACAAACAAATGAAATTTTAAAAAAATGGAGGGAAGCTAACTTCGGCTGGACTGAAGTTTATATACCCAGGAGCGTTTCATAGTATTTATAAAAAGTCAGTTGAATATATAAGTCGAACGGCTTCCAAATTTACATGCTAGAAAAATAATTTTATATCCAAGTTTTTTAAGTTTATTTTAATAATAGCCGTTCCAGTAACTATTTGAGTAGATCTCATAACTTTTACCCAAAAACGACACCAATTCCTTAATGTTTCTCCTAACAGCCATATTTCCATATATCTACATAAAAGTGTTAGTAGGGCTGAATGGATTACAATGCGTGCAACTACTTAGCTCATCCATCAAGTTGCAGTTGCATTCTAATTGATTTAGTGCGTCTGCAGCAGTAGCAGCAGCAGCAGCAGCAACAACAACAACATCTTCACTTGCAACAAGGCGAATAAGTGCGACTGTTGTCACCTGTCTCAATATGCGCTCTCATGGCTGTCTCAAGTGTGGCTCCCACAACACCCAGACCAACCTTTCCCAGACAATGACAACACGCACCTCTGAAGACACTGACGCCAACTGCGACTGCGACTGAGGCGGATATCTACGCAGCTTTGGAATTGCCTTCATTTTACTTTTTTGTTTTTCTGTTTTTTTTTTTTTTTTTTCTATTAAATGTCAGACAGATGAAGAGTAGACATTTGTAGACTTTCTTAGGACTCGCGCCGCATTTGTGTCAAAAGTGTCTAGACCAGAATGGCTGTTGGTGTATGGGTATGGGGGCGTGTCAGGCCACTCAACGGCAACGCATTTGCGACACGTTGAGCGTGTTGATGAGGCCATTCTCCATCCCAACCAGGGTCTCCGAAGTGTCAACAAATCCAAAAGTGTTGTCGCGTGCAATTCATTGCAGTCTCGTATCCGACCCCCAAAGTCCTTCCATTATAAACCAACTGAAGTCAAAGGTTTTATAATGTCTAATGAATTATTGAGAAATCGTGTTGGCAAATGAAAATGCAGACTGAGAAAAGTGAAGTAAGTTGACTTTGGGTAATAAAATGTCAAATGTCGCAGATTTGTCAAATCTTAAAGTGGGAAAACGAAAAAGAAATGGATGGTCATAAATTGGTAAATTCTGGTTTTACCAAGTGTAATCATCAGCATACTTTTGCGGTCGAATCAAGGCTTACCTGATACGTCTCTACGTGTGTAAGTTCGAAAATAATCGATAGTTTCAATTCTATTTTTATATTTCAAATCTATTTTAATACTTTTGGAAAGACTGTATTAGGAAAGGAACTTAATCTACATAAATGATAGGAAAATCACACTGAGAACACTGTTAACACTGTAAACATTATTAACACTAGCAAACAGGTTTCGTATACAACAGTATATCATGCAATGCATAAGCACAGTTCACAGCTATAGGATGGTATCCAAACCGCTAAGTGCGTAAGAAACTGCTTTTCAAGACCACAAACGACCACACTGCGATAAATACCATGGATAACAATGGTAAAGTACTTAGTGAAGATCGTAAAGAATGTTTAAAACCACCTTCCGTGATGGACAAATCATCAAATAATGCCAAACAAACTTTACACCTAACCAAGAGGACAATTTAGCGGAAAAGCGCATAAAGCGCAATTAAAAGCTGAAAAACTACATGTAAAAAACCCTAAGTCTTAAGAAACCGACAAATACACTTATATATTAATGATTATGACAATACTGAACTGCGATGAAAACCATGGATGACCAATGGTAACGAATATATTCAAGATCATAAAGAATGTTTTAATCCACTTTCTGTGGCTGACTATCAGTTATTATTGCATGATCTAACTGCAAGTCGAAAGCCTCTAGCAGCCGCGTTTTTATTGTACCTTCACTTATATTGCAAAGTTAAGCGTATATAGGTTTTGGAAAAAAACTATCCGTCCACGCGCCTGACGTGATTGCATATCCATTACCATCAGTGAAAGTATTTATATTCGTGATCAGATACGCTGAGTGATTAAGCTGTCCGTGTGTCGTTGGGCTTCCGTCTGTCTTCCGAACTGCCAGACTATCGACGAGTTTTTTACTGCTAATGGGAACCGACCAGATAGACATCTTTTCAAGTTGTTGGAAAGGATTTTAGTAAGAAAAACTTTTTTCTCATTTAAACACGTCATAATATTATGTTTTAAGCTGATGGCGAAGTTTGGTCGAAGTCAACGTTTGAAATATTTCTTCATCACTGAACCGAGTTCCTTTTATAGAGGTCCATAACATTTCGTAATACCAGTTGGTTGACGTCTGTTTATATGCTATCTCCTCCATCAGTTTTAAAGCTATCTTAACCAATCTTTGCACGAAGTCTTTTGGTACAAATACGCTGCACATTTGTCGGAACCGGCACGATTGGATGACTATAGCATATAGCTGCCATAGGAACGATCGGTTGAAAAGTAGTTTTAGTGAGAAAAACTTTTTTTTGTTTCCACGCAAACGTTTTCAAACCTTGTATTTATAAGTTTTCTATGCTTTTACATAATTCCATCAAGGTTTATGAAAATCGGACACCTATATAGTATAGCTCTCATACAAAAGATAGGTCTGAAAAAAAGACTTTGTATGAAAAACTTTTTTGTTTTGAATGCTATAACTCCCAAACTTGTCACTGATTAATTATATATGCTACCTCACAATTCTGTTAAGTTTAATCTGAATCGGATGACTATAGCATATAGCTGCCGTAGGAACGATCGGTCGAAAAACTAGTTTTAGTGAGAAAAACTTTTTTGTTTTGCACGCAAACGTCTCCATACTTTGTATTTATAAGTTCTGTATGCTTTCATATAATTTTAGCATGTTTTATAAAAATCGGGCAACTATATAGTATAGCTGCCATACAAAAAATAGATCTGAAAAAGTCTCAGTATGAAAAACTTTTTTGTTTTTAATGCTGTCGCTCCCAAACTCAATATTTTATGGTAACACAAAATCCTGTCAAGTTTGATCTAAATCGGATGACTATAGCATATAGCTGCCATAGGAACGATCGGTCGAAAAAATTGTTCTAGTGAAAAAAACTTTATGATGTGAAACATCTTTAATTTCGGTAAGGAAGATTTGAGTTGGAGAAAAATTTGATTTCAACGTCACGTGACGCTGACGTCATTCACATTTTGTGTTGTTATTTGTGGAGTTTCCCGGCAAACACACACACAAGAGGATTGACAGAGGGAAGCGTAGAGGTAGGAAAGATGCTGAAAGGAGCAACTGGGTGGGTTCTGGGAAAGATCTGGGTGGGATCTGTGTGGGAAGATCTCGGTGGGATTTGGGTGATATCTGGGAGAGATCTGAGTGGGGCATGGGTGGAGTCTGGTTGGGATCTGGGTAGGATGTGGGCGGGATCTGGATGGGATCTAGGTGGGATCTAGAAGGGATCTATGTGGGATCTGGGTGGGATCTGGGTGGGGATCTGGGTGGGATCTGTGTGGGATCTGGGTGAGGTCTGGGTGGGATCTGGGAGGGATCTGGGCGTTAACTGGGTAGGAGGTGGGTGGGATCTGGATGGGGTCTGGTTGAAATCTGGGTGGGAAAGAGGTGATATCTGGCAGGGATCTAGGTAGGATTTGGGTGGGATCTGGATGAGGTCTGGTTTGGACCTGTGTAGGGTCTGCTTGGAGTCTGGCTGGGGTCTGGATGGGATCTGGATGGGATCTAGGTGGGATCTGGGTGGGATCTGGGTGGGATTTGGGTGGTATCTGGGTAGGATTTGCGTGGGATCTGGGAGGGATCTGGGATCTCACCTTGGTCGTATCTGGGTGGGTGAAACATCATCATTTATCTATGGATCAGCACAATAAGCAAGACTTCCTGAAAAAAATGAAAAAAACACTGCAGAAAGTGATCTTGTTGCTGATATTTCTACTCCCTGTTAGTGTTCTTCTTTCGAAAGAGTGCCCTTGCTTATTAATATACCAAGAGAGAGCTTCCGATTTGAAAATAAGCTCTTAAACTAAGCATCATGGTTCACTTTTTAGTTTTCAATGGTAGCTTTCTAGATATGAATGTTATCTGTTTCCACACAATTTTGAAGAATTTTATGAACATCGGATCATGTTCCATACATTATCACAAACTAATTCGTTGACTTGGATATTTAACAGTCGTCTGTTAACAGATGTTAGTTAGAATTATTTTAAAACGCAGGTTATGGTTTTCATTTTCCAATATTTTACCACTGACTTCGTGAATATCACTAAAAAAATAAAGCTAATGATCGAATATCGCCCACTAATACTTAAGACTTTTGCAGAGAAGTCATATGTCAATGCACCCCCAAAAATGAAAGTTTTGTTGTTGTCGTTGTTGTTGTTATTGCTCGTTCATTGAACTCCCTCTTCTTTCGCTTGTCTCAGTATGTCTGTAGATATGCAACTAACCCAACACCTCTGTCAAAATGCTGTCCAGTCAGCGCATTGTGTTTGCGCGCTGAAGGTGCGATAAATTGCGGACAGACGGGAAACGTACGAAAGGGCCAAAAACAAAAAAAAAAAACTAAAAGAAACCCATTAAAGTAAAGCTGCATTAACAGGCTAAATGAAAACACCCAACAACAAAGCTCAGGCATCAAATTTCGCCACAGACAGCGGGACATGGCGGGGGGTTAACGTAGAGCTCTTTAGCCAAGACACAAACCGCTCGCCCCGCTCTACTAGTGTCTGTTGTGGGGAATACCAAATTGTACGATTAAGACACGTTTAGGTTTTAATTTTGTTGTTGTTGCTGTTTGCTATTTGCGGGGTTTCATTTAAGTGTAGTTGTTGTTGTTGTTGTTGTTGTTCTTATTCACAATGCATTGTTGTCGTTATCTCTGTGAATGCATGTGGGTGACACGCCCACCTACCACCCCTCCTCCTGGTACGTTTTGTGCCTTTTGTGCGAATATTTCAATTATTTGTCAAATTGACACAATGCGCCATTTGCTTGCCCACAATTTGCAATTCCACAGCAACAACAGCAATTGTGCTCAGTTCACGTCAACATTGTGAGATAATTTTCAATTTGATTTATGATTCTCTCTAAATTTAGTTGGCACATTTTTGAAATATTTTTTGTATTTTACTGGAAATTTGGAACGGAAGTCTTTGAGACCTTTTTGCTTCATAAAAGCAAATATTTCGTAGAGAAAATTTGGCAGCCTTTGACGACATGTGTTTCATTTAAAAGTGCGGGTGGTCCCGGTTTTTCCACGAAAATTTGTTAAGGCTTAGATGACTTTTTGTGGTTGCTTTAGAATATATTCTTTATTTGTACTCTCAAATTGTACGACTCAAATATCTCTTTAATTAAACACTCCTCCAAATCGAAGCAAAGAAAAAAAATCCCCCGTAAAAACCAAACAAGAAAAAATCGACCATTCCTCTGATAACCTTGAGCAGGGCCGAGACAACAGTAAAAAAAAAATGGGGGGAATGGGAACACAATCAAACAGCTTATCTCAGAGCAAACGTAAACGTTGGAGCCAACTGGCGGCAGCCACGTTCCCCATGGACCCAATATTAATTTTTGTTTTCTTACAGATAAAAAAAAAATAAAAAAGAAATAAATAAAAATCAAATGCAGAAGCTGGCAACAAAGTTGCAGCCACAATGTTGATAATAAACTAGAAATCGAACAACTCGACACAATTCCACAAAAAATCATGGTGCGATTGAATGTTGCTGAGCAACAAAATACCAGCCACATCAGCAACAATAACAACAACAACAACATCAGCAGCAGCAGCAACAACAACATTAACACCAGCATCAACAATGCGGGTGGCAGCTGCTCATCTACCACTTCCTCGACTACCAGTCTAAACAGTAATTCAGCTTCACCTGGCTGCAATATGGTAGCTGTACCAGCAGCAGCAACAGCAGCACTGCCGCCATCACAGCAGCAACACTTGCAACAGCAACAGCCGCCGCTGCCCCAGCAACACCAGCAGCAGCAACATTCACCCTCTGACGGTGGTTCGTCAAATTGTTCGCTGCCCGCTTCACCGCCTTTGCTGCAGCAAACAGCCACGCCCCCCAGGGAGCACAAATTGTTCCACCCGTTTGTGCCCTGCATCATCCACAGCAGCAATTGGCACTGATGGCGGCCATGCAGCATCATCATCATATGTTGCCGCCACAGCCACCGCCCCAACATCCACACCATGGCCAGCAACCGCCGCCCACACATGAGAACGGTCATGGTCATGGCGGTGTGTCACCAAATGGCGGTGGTGGCTCTTCGGCCAGTAGTGTGAGCAGCGTGTCCAGCGGCAGTGGCGGTAGTCAGGGCACCGGCTCTAGCAATGGCACCAATGGCATTGGACCACCAGTTCCTGCACAGCAACAGCTACCGCCAGGACCACTTTACATACAATATCCAGGGGAATTCTATCCACCGGAATACTATATAGCACCGCATCCCCATGAGGGTATTTGTCCACAGCATCCGCATCATCCGCATGCGCATCATCATCAGCCCATGTGCGCCATGTCAACGGAATATGGTGAGTCAAGAGTTGTCTTTACTGGGATATCATATGAGTTAGATGATTATAGGGAGTATATAGATTTGTAAAGCAAAATTTGGTGAAAGCAAAGATGAGAGTGAAATTAGTTGGCAACGTGGATATCTCCAGATTTCTGTTTCTGAAACATAAAACACCAAGTGAAATAACTCCAAAACACGCGACAGTTTTTATGATCTAACAGACGCTTCTGCAGGTGTCGAGCAACCAGCAAGGTTTCGCAACATTTTTCAGGTGGAGTTTAAACATTTTTTTAATTCGCTTCTTTCTTAGTCTATTATATTGATATGGCCCCCAATTCTCCCCGAGAAACAGTTACCTACCCTTTGCTATAAAGCTGAGCTTTTGTGCAAAGAACTATATAGATAAGCCTTAAGAAAAAATGTAAATCAATTGATCTGATCTCGATTTTTGGATTGAAATTTCATAATTTAAATATCACAAAGGTCGTTAGATCAGATTTTAGATATTATAGATATTATAGATGACTCATGAGAAACAAAAAACGACTGTTCTTTGGATCTGACATTGGATCCAAATTTTTGCTTCGCCGCTTTACGAAGATTCATATAGTGAAATATTTAGCTATCACGTTTTATAAATAGCCAAACGGCTGGAAGCAAAAATTTATAGATATTATTGATGAAGCATGTGACGCAAAATACGAGATTTTTTTTGGGAGCTGACACTGGATCCCAAAAAAAGTTTGTATGAGGTGCGGTATCTTTATATGTAGTGTCTTTGATCAGATACATTATGATCTTGTAAGAAGTTTTTGTTTTGGTTTGATCAAAATGAGTTTTTATATCAAGCTTAAGTCAATCTCAGGCATTTTCGCCTCAATTCCTTATTAGGATTGAATTTTGTTCAAATATTGAGCTCAGTTTAGTCTCTGGTATTTTCTTAAGCCGACTTCAAGATAAAATCAAGTAAAAATATCAAGCAGAATCAATATGGGTCGTTCTTGATTAGTTCCGAATATGGGATCAAGTCGAGTTCGCATAACAACCTCAAATCTATTCTAAAGAAGGCCGTCCTGGAAATCTTTAAAGATTTTGGTCTCGTTTGATTTGCAAAATGCTCGAAAAATCCGTCGCGGTCACAGAACTTCAAGAGAATTCATTTTCTTATTCCACATATGTACATATTTATATACAAAGATCGTTTACTGAGACACATACATAGGCACCCCACTCACAACAACTCACGCATACATATGCAAAAGACACTTTTCAAAGTTTACTCTCAACAAATCTGCCAGTGCAAGACAATAAAATAAAATAAAAGAAACGTTTAGATGTATTATTAACCATCGGTTGAAATATGGGTCTTTTGCGGAAAACTTTTGGTTTTGAATTTTATCGTTTATAAACTCGAATATTTGGTCATAATTGGATGATCATCTGTCGGAAATGGAAAATTAGTTAGAAAAATGTTTGATTTCAATACGAGCGTTCTTGGACTTTGTTATATCAAAACCCATTCCATAAAAAAGTAAAATATCGATTGTTAGCGTTTACCTAAAGATTATTAAATATTGGAACATTTATCAGCAGTCAACTTAAGCATAGCTCGAAGAGTTTTAGCAGTTCCACCATACAAGTATCAGCAGAATAAACATTTTCCACATTGGAGTTTGGGAGTTAGGAGATATATTGTTATTAAGTCTTAACTAAAATTCCATCATATTGAAATTACAGTCACAGTCTTTTAAAATCTATATTATCTATCTATATATCTATATTATATGTGAAGTGCCAAATATGTCAGAGATTACTTGATCAGGTCAAAAGAAAATTGTACTTTTTGACGATTTTTGATTCGCTTGGCTTTCAGTAGTCGATTTCAATCCGTCAAAGTTTCTAAACAATGTCAAGTGACCAAAGAGTGAAAGTGAAAGTCACTTGATATGTAAAGTTGTAGGATTTCAAAAAGAAATGAGATCGGTTAAGGCCTGATTCCAGATGACATAAAAATTTATTTCGGTACTATACTTCATTCAAATAAGACTGCTTTGCAATAGCATTTAGATTTTAAATCAGTTGTGAAGTTTTTTTTTTTTTTTATGTTATCTGGAATCAGGCCTTTATACGGAAATTATCGTCGAAATTTTTGAATATACCCGATTAACTGAAAACCTAAGTCTTTGTTAATAAATAAAATGAATACTTGTATCAAAAATATGATTCTTTAGTTAATTAAATGAATAAAGAGCGAACCGAACCGAACCATAACCGCGGTTCAGTAAGCCCCAAAAACCATGCAATGAACGAACCGGCGGATCAAAAACTGTGTTAACCATCAAACCGAACCAATCCTTATTTCCGAGTGCTTTGCATCCCTGATATAATTTAATGTTTGAGGATTACTTTCTGCAAATGTTGACCGTGACCGCGCCTCAAATGGCCCATCCGCTTAGTCCAATTTTGGCATTCTCCTTCCAACATTTCGGACGGTATCTCACGAATAAATGCTTCAATGTTGTTCTAATGGGTCATAAAAAACCCACCACAATTATCGTAGTTTTTAGGGATTGATACACCCAAAAAAATCCTGAACATCCGGTCTAAAATCAATCCCAAACTATGTCAGAACCGATCGGTCAATCCCAGATTTTCTCAAAGCAAGTACGAAATGGATTAATTTGAGTACGGATTTTTCCATACCGGAATTTATTTCTTGATCCTCGGGATTGATTCTATCTTGTCAGTCGGATCCAAGAAGGTCTGACATTGATTTAAGCCACTTTTTTAACGACCTTTTTGATTATCAAACCAGAAAGTTCTAGCGGGCTCGAGGTCATTATTTTGCATACAACTGAAGAAACTGGTCAGAAACAACATTACAATGGAGGTTGGTCGCTATTTGAAGTTTATTCAATAGACTTAACCCATCGACTACAATTTAGCAGCTGTGTTCTCATGCTGGAAGTGCTAGAACTAACTGGTAGGAATAGTGCCAAAAACAGCACCAGTAACTCCTAAGCTGTCAGAAAAATTTGTGTACCTATTTAGCCTGAGAGAGCTTTTCTCTCGTATTGTTTTCGCTATTTCGCTTTGTCAGTGGAATTTTGTACTTACTACAATCTCGAGTCAGGATCATTTGATTTTCAAGTAGGATCCGCACTTAAAATTAGCACTTGCGGATTGATACAAGCCTTTAAGGATTGTTACAATCCTTTCGTACTTGATTCAAGTAGAATCATACTAAAAAAAATAAAAATAATAAAATAATAATTAAAAACGCTTCTTTCTTCGCTTCTCCTTTGGCCTGAGCAGTACAATAGAACAAATGTAAAAGTGTGTGAGCAAAACTATGCAAGCATGTGTTTACTTGTCGCGAAATATGTATACACACATACACTGGAATGCTTAGAAGAGCTTTAGCTTTTTCCTATCTTCTTTAAACTAAAGCAGATGAGACGAAAACGCAAACTCCGTTACGTGCGTGTTGTATGTATTGTATCACAGCGACACAGCGTGGTCGCTTCTTTTATATGAATTTTGTACCTCTTTTTACCATTTATATATTTCAATGCTTCTTCTAAGTCGAACTATTTCTTTTACAAGCTGCATTAGGCTCTGCTGATCGTTCACTTCATCACTTTAGCACATCCGCTTTTTTTTGCATCTCATTTTTCAATGAGCGCCGCAGCGCCAAGCCAAGCTGCATATTTCAAAGCTGTCGTTGTTGCTGGCAGCTTCGTAGAAGCCGACGCGTCGACGACGCGGAGAGTGGGAGCAAGAGTTGTTCTCAATTTGTGCTAACGCTCTCCGATTATGGCTCCCCGCACTAAATCAATTGTCTTCTCGTATTCGAGCAGTTTTCGTCTTAAAAAGTCAAGAAGAAAATGTAAATTGAAGCCGATTCAGTCTTTCTGGGTGTAGTTTTAAACAAATTTTGGCAGGTACGGAATATATTACTGTCGGGCTTGGACGACTTTATCAATTGTTTTAGCTTAAGAAACGGAATTTTGCTTTTTTTTCAACAACTATCTATTGTTAAGAGTCCTTGACCACTTCCCTTATACTTCTATTCCAGCGCTGTATTTGCTTGCCATTTCCCCTTCTCCGTTTGCCCGCATTCTTTTCAAGTAGACTGACCATTTGTGTGGCATATAAAATAATAAGAATTATGTTGATTAAAGCAAACGGCAAACTCCACACTCCACTTTTCCCAGCAATCAACACCATGAGGTTAAAATCCTCTCCTCCCCACCAAAGAACTAGCTTGGAGTAGTTCACTTTTAGTGGCGCTAGCATCGAAAAATCGAGAAATATTCCGCAATATTCTGCGAAATATTTTTGCTTATGGTGGTAGGTAAGGGGGGGGGCGGGGGGAAGCAAGAGCATGCTCAGCATTCTTATAATTATAACATGCTCAGCATCCATATCAATATAGCGTCGACCCGGGCGCAAATTCCATTAGAGTCTTAGAGAGACGAAGACGAGGCCCAGCACGCACTCAGAGCCCATTTCCTCTGCAAGTTTATTCGATTAACTACAATCAGGGCAGAGAGGGGTGGGGGGGGGGAATAGCGAGGAACTTGGGCAAATGAGCGAAGGAACACAGCGTACAGGCAAAAAGCCATTTACACTTCCCTGTAATTGTAAATTATGAACAAGGAGCTGAAGCAACTCGGGATGCAGGCCCAAGACTCACATGCAAATTCAATTAGCACTCAACAAACCTACAACTGGGAATCGAATTACACCATTTGTGTGTAAAAACTACTATATACACTTTTCACTCTTGTCTCAAATTTCAAATGTTTCTTTCAATCAATGCGGACGCTTTGTTGAGAATCTCCATCTTGCACAGTCTCCGTCTTGGCCCGCCCCAATTAAGGTTAATGACATTGATAAATTGAAAATGGTGGTTATTGAGGTTTCTAGGTTGCGCAAAACTTGATAAAATTCAATTATTTTGCCAACACACACACACACACACATATATAAAGAGTCCCAGTCCCAGTCCCAATCCCAGTCGGTTGACTGTTGGTTGAGATGGCAAACAATTTGGTAAAGTGACACATTTGGTCTGTGAGTCTCTCCGTGGCCAATTGCGTGTCTTTTGGGCTTGGCCCATTCTAAGCCAGTTTCGTGCTGGACAGTTATGGCCAGATTCTGTGGTCAGTTTTATATGGTCACGTGGGCGTTGAAAGTGTTCATGCTAATTTTGTGTAAGAGAGTGTGCCAGACGAAAGGGCATTTACATGTAGAAAAGATATAGTAACTAGTGATACAGGGTGTCTACAAGAATGCTTGTGTTTAAGACTTTGTATGAATTTAGAAAAAAAAGTAAGCACTTAGGACGCACGCACACATGCGACAGAAAGATGAACTGACGGCTGACAATGACATTTTGATTGATTCTGCAAAGGTGAGCTTACAACTGAGTTTAAATATCAATCTAGTGTTTGTTCTGCTCACTAGCATGTACAGAGCGTGGTTAATTGTTCAAATTAGCCTTAAGTTCTGCAGTCAGTTCATCTGTCAGCTGCATGTGTGCGCGCATCCTTAGGCCGTAAACTGGTGTAATCTTTGCGAACTTATTGCTTACAGAGCGTTAAGAGAAAATTGTACTAGATCTATTGCGCTCTCAGCATTTACTCTGCAAGCTACTTGAACTGTTATTTTTGTGTGCTGCTTTTGCTCTGCACTCTGTATCAACCCCTTGTCGAAGCAACAAAGCAATACGAGCCTGAAAACGAAGGATAGACCAGCGATTGTCACGTCTGGCCCTTAGGAGTCGAACACCTAACGTTCTTCATACCGACACGAGCCGAAGGCATGTGGAAGCTTATGCCAAGAGGGCAAACAGCTTTTCACTCGCTGGCCAGCGGTCGATGAAGTAGGTCAGAGCTGGTTTGCGTCGCCCAGCGATACACTCACACTTTTTGGCCTCGCTCTTCATGAGCGCTGTCCCAGCGATGATCATTGGATCCTCCAAGGGGGCAAAGACATTATAATATTTACACATATACGAGCCGAACGCATGCCGAAACTGAGGAAAAGAGAGCAAAAAACCTTTCAGTCGCTGGCTAGCCTTTGATGCGGACAGGTTTAAGCAAATTCACAGCTCTTTATTTTCGCACACCAAAACACTCTCACGTTTTGGGCCTCGCTCTTTATGACAAACGCTGTTCTAGACCAGCGATGTTCATTGGATCCCCCCAGGGAGCGAAGTCATTTCAATATTTACACATATACGAGCCAGTTCTTCTTGCTCGCCTAGTCAATTTCACCAACCGAAACCAGCTCTTAAGTGAAAACCAGATGGGATTCAGGGAAGGATACTCAACAGTCGACTGCATCTACCTTCTAACTGCATTAGCAAAGGATTATTTGAGCAAAGGAAAAAAGATGTATTGCTTTTTTATCGATTTCAAGGCAGCTTTCGACACAATAAATAGAGACAGCCTGCTGTATAAGTTAAGCAACTTGGGTGTATCCACCAAAATCTTAAAAACCCTGGAAAGCCTTTACAGCAATAACATCACAAGGGTGTGGGATGGTCAAAGTCTGTCGGAGGGTTTCTCCACGAACCAAGGCGTTAAACAGGGGTGCCTACTCAGCCCTTTATTATTTGCCCTCTACATCGACGATATTACTGAGAAACTCGCTGGAGGGGTAAATCTAGGCTCGCAGCGGTTCAAGGTGCTGATGTATGCGGATGACATTGTCATGATGGCGGAGACCCCAGAAGAACTACAGGAAATGATAGACACTACATACACATACTGTAACACCTGGAAACTTTCTATCAATAGCGAAAAATCGAAAGTACTCGTAGTCCGAAATGGAAGAGGAAGATTTGCTCGAAACGAGAATTGGAGCCTAGCAGGTATACAGTTGGAAGTAGTCAAATCTTTTAAATACCTTGGCGTCACTCTGACGAGCAATATGACCTTCCAAAAGCACGCAGAGCTCAAGAGGAAAGATACTCAAGTGGCAATTAGTAGTACGTGGAATGAACTGCTGAAACGGAAACAAGTGAACATGAGCACGCAAAATAAGATGTACCAGGCGACAGCGAGGGCGATCACTTGCTACGCTGCTCAAGTATGGGGTTCTGATAGCTATGAAGATGTAGAACGGAGTCAACGGTATTTTATCAAAAGAGTCTTCCACCTTCCGCAGAATACGCCTAATTACGCAATCCATTTGGAAACTGGTCTGCCGGCATTATTTACCTATACATTGGACATCCATTTTAAATATGTTCTAAAACCTTGAACATGCCGGCGACGATAACCAAAAATTGTCACAAAATACCTGCTGGAGTCAAAAGCACAGTTCTTCAGCCAATGGCTCAAAATGGCAAACGACTATGAGACCCCCTGACAATGGAAAACTCAAGCGTGTGGAGATTGGAGCAAAGCAGATTGATTTTTAACATAGACATGAAGACAAGGAGAATGTGGGAGGATCAAGCAAGGAAGAGCTCTGGAAGACAAATTTACAAACTTTTAACATACGACTTAAATGAAAACAATTACTTCCAGGATGATATCGGCTGCTACAGAATAATGCAAATTTTCAGAGCAAGAGTAGAGATGCTTAACCTAAACTACCGCCCACACCTGGAAAATCATACAAATGAATGCACACTGTGCAACTTAAGAGAACGCGAGGATATAGTGCACTTCTTGGGGAAATGTCCAATTTTACAAGAGATCAGGACAGGATGCTTCGGAACACCGTATTTGAATGTGGGGAGGAATGCAACAACTTGTTGAACGGAAGCAACTGGACAAGTCTAGCAGCATATGTCAGCCACGCTCAAAAGTACAGACAACACATAATGGAAGAAAGTTTCTAGGGAGATGAGGTCGCAATTAATGTAATTGTAGTACTGTAAATGTCTTGTTAATATTTTTGTCATTGTCATCTAAGAAAAAATTGTAAAATTGTATGTAAGATTTGTAAGAAAAAAGAGAAATAATCGGCATTTTTGATCACAGAAAAAAAGCCATAGCTAAAACCAAACAAAATATACTTATACTTCTACTACTACTACACATATACGAGCCGAACGCATGCCGAAACTGAGGAAAAGAGAGCCGAAAGGCTTTTGGCTGGCTAGCCTTTGATCCGGACAAGTCAAAGCTAATTTGCGACCCTTCTTTTCGCATACCAATCACTTTTTGGTTTTCGCTCTTTATGACAAACGCTGTTCTAAACAAATTCTTTTGTAATTTTTGGTTTGTCTTACCTTAGAGCTGGAAATTTTTAGAATGTTAAATAAAATTTGATCTCCGAAGTTGCTTATCTCCTTAGGAGGTTGTCTTCTTTTCGCTTAACGTAGAATTATGTAATTATGAATTATGTAGTTATGAATCATAAATCAATAAAAATCGAAAAATTTGCCCTTGATTTGTTGTGCTTTCATTCATTCACTTGCATACGAACATTGAAATAAAATCTCTTAAATGTCTCTCCATTTCCCAACTGATTCCCCTACCAATAATTTGTGTTCCAATCTTTCTTCTTGTCAATATTTTGCTATGCCAAAGTACTCCAAAAATCTCACCCTATATACATATGTTAGTACCACAGCTTTTAATCATTTCATTAGCTTATTTGCAAATTTATCAAGCGTGGGCGTATATTTTCTATTCAAAGTTTCCCGTTGCCCGTTGTTATCGCTTTGTTTTGAATTAAACTAATTTTTTTTTTTACATTTTCTCTATATTTTATTATTATTTGTTGTAAACCCGCTAAGCATTTCAAGCTAATTTGCTGTTGATGGTTTTAAGTGACTGGCCACAGCTAGCCCCAGTTGGTTTTCTACGAAAGGGGCTGTGGCAGAGTAGGGGATTTGGTAGAGATAAATCAAATGCAAAGTTTACTTGTTGACTTTGCGGGCGGGCTGTGCTGGCAGCTTAAATGCCAAATGTACTAAGAGAGAGTATAAAATAGCTGCAAAAGGGGCGACAAGTTGAGGTTCAGCTTGTGGTTTTTTCCTGGTGTGGACTATTTTTAAGAAGGGCGGCGGTGGCGACTCTCTTTTTTGGTTTGGCAAGTTTTTTGGCAGCTTAAGAAGAACTTGGGGGACGGGCGCGCGCATCATGAAGGGTTTAACAAAGTTTCCCTTTTTTGAGGGATTGTAATGCTTACAGAGAGGGATTAGTTGAGCTGTAATTAGCAGCCATCAGCTTGGTTAAGGCAAAGAAATTGATAGCCTGGGATAGAGCGGACTTTAAATGAGGGGAAAATTTTTACACTAGAAAATGTAGAATGAATAATTTAAGTGTCAATTCTTTGGAAAAAATCCATTTGTATTGAATTTTCAAAAAAATCGTTCTTTTTTTTGGTTTTTATACACTCAGCTGGAGAAAGCAAGCAATATTGGAGACTAAAGTTCAAGTTTCATTCAAGAATTTTTATTCTTACCGTACTTCTGATATCCAGCTATAGATCCAAGAATGAAATTCTCTATTGGTTCTGAACAGAAATATGGGAATGTGTGTTTGTATACTATTTATGGCTTCGTCCATGTTTTACTTGAACATAAGCGTAAAAACTTTCCAAATAAACAAAAATTACCAATCTTCCCCTCTGAACCTCGAAATTTTAATCAAGTTTCAGACAGCAACATTTCTTAAAGCTTAAGGTTCAATTTGCACACAAAAAGTGTTTGTATGAGCCACATACAAAATATATGTTTGTTGAAACAATTTCGCCGCTGTTGTGAATGAATATATTTGCTTTATCGATAAAGGTTACTACTGAAACGTTCTCTAGTTTTGGCCCACGAGGTCGTTATTTTAAAACGGTTCATTGCGCGTTTGCTCAACCGATCCAGTTTTAAAAAGTTACCGCTCTGCATTTTATTGAAAAAATAACTTGAAAGTTTAAAAATCACCGAAAAATGCTAAGGCTGGAATGACACTTGCTTTTATTACCGACAATTTCTAGCGGCAATATTGTCGGGCGAATATTACGAACAGGACGAATTCGGTGCTTACATAAATAATATTCAAAAAAAAAATCCTAAAATTAGTTGAAAATCCAGTATTTCTACTCGAATTTTTTGGTATTTTTCACAAGAAAGGTCACACTGGCTGTTGTTGACAACTTACTTAATTCACCTTTTGAAAGTAAAAATTTAATATGTTTTAATAGGGTGACAGGATGGTTAGGTTAGAATAAATGGGCTACTCGGCCGATGCCGTGATCAACTAAAGACCTTATGGCCCTTTGTGATTTGGGTTAAAAATGAGTTTGGTGGATGTGGGTGGGGGTGAGTGGGCGTTGACGGTGAGCCAGGTGTTCTACGAGCAGAGACCTAGGACATCTAAAAATGGGTATCCCAGGTGCTGGGTGCGTAGGGCCAGAAGACAACTTATTTTATATTTTGAGTGTTTACCAGCCCGCGTAAAAGCGTAAACTCCAAAAGTTTACGCCACAACAACAAATCACATAAGAAAAAACGTTGCGCCCTGGGGTATGTTAAAAGAATCAGCGTAAAAGTGTAAAAAGTGTAAACAGCTGAAGTGTTGTAAAATTATTCAAAGTATCGACAAAAATTCTTAATATCTCGCCATTTCGAGATTTTCTCTTAAAAATATGCGGTCACACCTACAATAATAATATTTTTTGTCAGTTTAACTGCATCTGGCTAGTAAATATATGGAGACATCTTCCTCAAAATAGCTCCTTACACTCTGTCTGTAACAACACCTAGAGATCCGTCGTAACTTACTGTAAACATAGCATTTTCTTTATTGATGCAGCTTCTCCAAAACTACCCCAAACAGAAAAATGCTACCTGTAACTCAAGTTCCGCGACCACTTTGCATAGAAGTACCGGAACAACCTTCAACTACGCTCTCTGCCTCTCTTTGGTTGTGAGAGGAAAGAAACACATTCTTTTTTTGATTTCCTCTCAAGTCCGTCTCGGGCCCTTCTTCGTATGTATGCATTGGTGTGTAAGCTGACTGCCTTGGCTCGGCAAACAATATGAAGGTATGCGACAAACTATATCAGAGGCGGCCAAATGGAGAGGACAAAAACGTGCGCTTGTGTTGGAGAACAAGAGACAACAAACGTTTTACTTGCAATGCAGTGTTCACCGATTCACACAACCATAACTTCGGCTCGCGTTTGCATAAAAACACGACTGACTTCGGCTCATATGAGCTGTGGTTGGCCGCCTCTGAACAATATGCGCTCTCTCGTTCTCTCTCACACTGACTCGCTCTTCGCTTATCCCAAACTCTGGCGCTCTCTTGAGTCTGCAACCTTTTCAACTAACATTTTTACATTTTGGTCTTTGCGGAGAACGCATTTTATGACCGATTATGGTTACGCCGGCTCGAGGTCTTCTATCCCTCTGTTTGACCTAAAAGTTTTACCAATCCAAACAAAAGTTTTACATCAAACTCTGTGTCGAGCACTTGTTTCTTGTCCCGTATCAATCCCCCTGAAGAAGGATCCAGATGTGGGCTCGAATTATTTTGGCAAAAAAACAAAAGAATCCACCGTTTTTCATTCCTTGGATAACCTCAAGCCGGCGTAACCAAACATTTGGTTTTACATAGACCAACACATTTTGTATTATATAATTAACAAATTTCATTGATTCTATTTAAATTGGGTAAATGTAGCCAAAGGTCTGAAACAAAGTTCCATTGGCAAATTTTGCTGATTAATTTTTTCGAACCCGCGAATCGGAGCTCCGAAATCAATTATTATGTTTGCAGCTTCTGACTTTAAAATTATATGTTTATATGTTATGAGATTTGCTTCTACTTTCGGCCAAAATTTGTAAAAAAAAAAATTTCAATGAGAACGCGTCCAGATTGTAAACCATCAAGTGGAATGGATCTCATTCCTTATTGATATCATTCATAAGTAATCTAAAAGGCCTTTCAAAACTTAAAGGAGCCTTTAAGAGATTTGCTTCTTTTCATTTACTTTTTCAAAGTTGAATTTGATTTCATACAAAGAGTCTGGTTTGGGCTTAGGTTCAGGAGAACAAATATTTGGTTCTGAAAAAGGGTCTATACTTCATTGCTCAGTTACTCACATCTTGTTAGTCAAGATCCGAGCAAGAACTTTGATGAAAAAAGCTGGGCCATAAAAATTTCTGATTCAAGATCAACATTTTTGATCTAAACATGAATTTACCAAATTTTAATATCCAATAAATTTTTAAAGTAAAAGGAGGCTCTCTGTTCAGTTACCTTCTCACATAATTCCCAAATTTAGAACATTTACCTAACTCAAAATGTTGGAAATCTTTGGATTTTGGCCTGGTCGGTTTGTAGTCGAAAAATCTCGTAGTCACTGAACTTAACAGAGTGCATTTTCGTTTTGGAAAATACGAAGCGGACGCTTACTTTTTTTACGTACAATTACAGGATTTTGTTTAGAATTATGGTAATATAAATTGTTGTTTTTTGTGTTATATTGTTCACAGCCCTGAAGACGAATCCCGAAGGGGTTTGAAATATATTGGAAAATCAAAAACCCGTGTTTGTTTGTTTGTTTTAAATAAGCACTTTAAAAAAACATTGACCTTGAGCCAGCTAAAAAAAAACCCAAATAAAAAACATAGGTCGCTATCCATAACAACACATAACAACATTGGAAAATCTATTGTTAGAAGGTCTAAGTCTAAGATAATGGTCCATCTGCTCAAGCCGGGTTCCAACTTTCGCCAAAAAATGCTTCATTTTCTAGCTATGAGTTAATGTGCGACCTTCAATTTTATGCCGGCTTGAGGTCTCGGTATGCTCGGTATGTTGCGAAACGATTATGCAGCTGCTGGCTGTCAGTAAAAACAGATAAAGACCGCTGATGATTTGGTAGAGATACCAATGAAACAGCTGTACCTTCAACTAGCCTCCCTTGTGTTGGGTTTCTGTTTTTAAAGTTATGTGCAATCATAACGAGACCTCGAGCCGGCATAAAATTTAAGGTTTGGTTAAGAGTTAATTTGAGATTTAATTAAAATTTTATAATTGTGTTATCTGTTTTATGATGCATTATTAAATTATATTTCAAATTTTCGTCATAATCTCCAAAAATAAAATGCAAAGTTTAAGTTATAACTTGGCAACACTTAGTCCGTTTGTTGGTACATAGATGGCGCCAGTTGAGTAGAGTGGCAAGATGGTTTTGGTTGATAAGGCAGCCTTCGGTTGGTTTTGCGAACGCAAATTTAAATATCAAAACAAGCTAAAAAAATTGATTTTACATTTCCAAAGTGATTTTTGCTTATCAAAACTAAATTTCTCTGTGCACTTTGTTATTTGATACCTTTGTTTTTCATATAAATTTCTTATTAAAAAGTTTGTTTCTTTTTAATTTCTTGCCACTAACCTAGGACACCTTTAATATTTATCTAGTTCTCCCTCCAGCCCATTGGGCTTCATCCCCGAGCACACACACACACACACGCAATTCACACAGTTCACTGCACGTTAAAGTTTATGATCTGATTTTGCCAATATGTGCATATGTTAGACACAGTGTGTGTGTGTGTGTGTGTGTACATAAGTGTGTCGTCATTAACGCTATAGAGAAAACATAAACATAACTTGGCACCAAACTAAATGATGCCGCTGGGTGGGCGTTGAAGTCAATGAACTTGCTGCTAATCTAAGCATTACATCAACACTTGGCCAGAGCCAATCAAGAAATAATATACATACAGACCATGCCCCGCCATACCATCACCACCACCACCACCCATTCCCTTTCAATTTATAAACATTTCTTCAGCTTAATCTGTCTTGAAAGAGGGCAATAATTTTTCTTGTTTTTTTTCGTTTTGTGGTTAATCTCTTTGGTAATAATTTTTAATTAACTTAAGGGGTCGAACCCGCACATTGAGCACATTAATTAAGACTTATTACTGTTGGTGCACTTTGACATTTTGGTCTTTTGGTCTTTTGGTGGTTTGAACTTTGACCAAAGTTGTGTAAAAAGAAACTTGAGCGGCAACCACCTGAAAGATCTGTGTCAGCCCACTGTAACAATAGGTTACAAGCTGAACAATGGCATTTACTGTGGAAATTTGAGAAATTTGATAGATTATTCTGGGAAATCATTGTTACTTGCAGGCATAAACAAACAAATCTCTCTCTCTCTCTCTTCGCTGTGATGTCATATTACAAGCTCTTAACACGAAAGAAAAAAGTTTTCCCTCACTCGTAAAAAGGGAGAAAAGTGCATAAAATGTTGTACTGGTTGGTACTGACTGGTAGTCAGCCAGCCAGGCGACAGGTAGCCCAAAATGAAACGCCAGGGAATGGACCAAAAGCATAAACTTGTCCAATTTTACGAGCACAGATTTATTGGCTTCCTCGGTTTACCCAATTTTATTGTTGTACCCATTTGGGTTCTCACTCATTGCATTCTGCATTTGCATATTTCTTGCGTCTGATGTCTTGCCTCGTTGATTTTTATGCCAAATTCGAAGGTTAGCCGAAATATGTAGCAGTGTAGTTTCTCACTTTTATGATTTTGCTTTGAAGTGCGAAGTGCCTAATGACAGACAGACATACAGACATACAGAGAGCGAGTGGAAGACCCATGACAAATTGCCCAGTCCCAGCAGATGCTGAGCTTTGCTGAAGGAGGTTGGCCAAATAACGTGAGTTGGCATAAATTGTGACGGCATTCGGTGACTGACAGCGGAGCCACTGTATCAAATAAATACATAAATGTGACGGTGCGGGAGAAGTAGGTACTCACAGTTTTACTATGTCAAAATATTTTTAACTTTTTGAACTCCGGGCTGTCATTTCCGGGCATCTTGGGCCAAACAAAATGGACAATTGACTTGTCGTTGACCCACATATGTGTGTGTACTCTGTGGGAGCGTAACAAAGAACAAAACAACAAAAAACTTACTTTAACTGATGTAAAACAGTTACCAGTTTGTCGCAGAGCAGAACAGAAGAAGATGAAAATAGTAAAAAAAAGTTTACAAGAAATTAGATAAGAATGAAGGAACAAGCAAGTATCAGAAACTAGGAATGAAAGTAGTTCGATAATGACAGCATGTAGACGAAATATAATCACAAGGAAAGTGAAAGATGCAAAGTAGAAGATTACGTACAGAATGGACAAGTTGAAACAACTAAGTATGTTATATACCAAAACTTAAGATATCGTTAGATACTTTTTAGGATACTTTGAAAAGAATTTAGCTAGAAAGATAAAAGTTACTTAGAAGCTATTTTTTTGATATTCAGAGAATGAGATGAGTACCACAGAAGCATTCAATTAAAGCATCCGGCTCGAAGGACCATTTAATAAGCATACATTTTGTTTGGATTGCCAAAGAAATAAGTTGTAACCAAGTAGGTTTTTTTTAATAAATGACTTAAACATCTAATAATTTTCTTTTCTTTTTTTGAGAATTTCCGTTTACATTTCTAAAGAAATAGCTGGGAGGTATTTTTGGGTTATCAGAAGAAGTGATTCCCCAGAACAGATAGGGCCAGATTAGTTCCACTTGAAGGACTCTACGGACCAAATAAACTGTATTTTTTCACTGATAAAATTGACTAAGAAGTAACAGAAGTTGTGAATTCGCTAAGAATTATTGTATAATTGGGGGAGATTAAAAAAAGATGTTATAGATTATTTTTCCCCAATAACAGTTAAACTTATTTTGACCCCAAAAATGTCCCAAAATTTTTAGTGAATTCATTACTTCTGTTATCAAAAAATATTTAAAAATATTTTTTTAATTCAACCAATCAAACTAATCCCATTCCTCCTATCTGTTTGGAATTACTTCCTTTTGTATTGATTTCAATAACATAATTTGTTTGTGTCGTACTCGTAAATATTTGTGAAAACTTTGAACGCTTTTCGCAGAGGTTAAAACATGATCTATTTTTTGATTTTTAATTTATTCTGTACACTCTAAAAGAATTTTGGGCCACCTATATGTAGACTGCCCAGGCACACGGCAGTTAGTGAATAGCTACGAACCGAGTCAGACCTAATAAAGTAAATAATAAACTTAATAAATGGCCAGATCAGGTAAACTGCACCTGTTTGAACTGACCAGTTTATTTATTCTAATCAGTGCTTGTTAAAACTGCAATTGGTTAATCTGTTTTCAAAAAAAGTGTGACCAGATTATGGTACCATAAAAATGTCAAAAATTGGTGTGGCCAGGTTTCACAGTGGGTCAGGGTGAACATTCTCCTACTACTTTTATTGACAGTTTGTAGAGAAGTTGCCAAATTTTGTTTTCCAAAACAAAACACAGCTAATGGAAACTACTTACTTTACTCTACTTAAGTCTGGTCACACTAGACTTATGTTTCACGTTGACAAAATATGTGTCTAAGTAAGTAAAATGTAAAATTCGCTATACAGCCCCTCAAAGGGGCCAAGCCAAGCTTCTCACAATCTCTTGTGTGCAAGAGAAAGGGACTACGCCGAATCCGAACGGCAAAGTTTGAGAATTTGCTTTTTCATGGCTAGATTAAAAAAAAATTTTTTATTTGATGTTCTGGGAGGCGGGATGGAACCCACGACCTCCCGCCCAGCAGTCCAGTACACTAACCGCTGGGCCACACGCGTACTAAGTAAGTCCGACGTCCGTAAATGCCTTAAAAAGAAGAAAAACCTTCAATTAAAGTATCCGTCTCGAAGGACCATTTTAAAAAAATTAGACTTAAACCTTAAAAAAAAAACAAGTTTTTCTGGTTTCGGCGAATAATAAATACTAATAATACCAACCAAAGTCAAGCAATTGAAGTTGATCTCAGCATCCAACCAATTAGGCAAAATGATTCCAATGTCAATAAGGTCGTACAGATGAGTGGGGAACCCAATGAGGGCAAAGCGTTGCATATGGATGCGGATCCACAACTAATTATAACTTTTAACTACAACTACTTACACGAACACTTAAGAAATTCGTTCTTGTTTCAAGAGTTTTCATTCTTGCCTTAACTCTGATATCGAACATTCTAGATCAGCGTATGAAATTGTGTATTTTTTCTCATTGTGGTTCTTATCATCCAGCTCGAAGGATCAAGAAAAAAAATTTTGGGAATATGCTAAAAATATATGCTCTGTCTATTTAGTATTAAAATCAAAATATGTGAGCATGCTCCCATTTTCGCTTTCGCAAAAATCTTACGATTTCGTCGCTAAATCGAAAAAGTGACCGATATAAAACTGGCGACGTATGAGTCCGTGAATTGCCTTTCTATGAACTATATGAACCATAATATTCTGTGACTAGTTTTTAGATTGTTTTTGTGGACTCTCTTATACAATTTGAATTAAATTCTTGTCTTAAACAATTTTTTCCTAAAAAATTGCACAAGCAGCAAAATACCTTTTGACAACAACAAATTGCGATTTGGCTGGGGCGATAACCGATAAGTTTGTCGAGACAGTTGCTTCTGCCACGTAATAGGCTAATCACACTGAGCACATCTCAGCGGAACGCATGGAATTTTCGGAAGATGTGAAATAGCGATTCACATGGACAACATCTCACATCTAACATCTTCAGTCGCCGAAGTGAATTTAAAAATTTCTAAAAAATTGATTAAATGAATTTTAAAGAACAATTAATGGTTGTTTTATCTGTTGCTTAAAAACAGCAACTTGTAACAAATGGTTTTTCATGTTATTTATTGTTCCTTTCCCGCAGCTGGAAGGTAGCTTGACTCGCTGCAATCTTCCGAAATATTTTAAGCAGATCTCTTTGATGCTCCCTTTGCACCTCCAACCACGCACTCGCTATGCTTACAAGCCCCGCTTAGTGCCCAGGATTGGTTTATTTTGCAGGGGGCCTGTCATTGCTTCCAGCTTTGTGGGTGTCACAATCCGACATCTATGGGATATGAATTCCGCAATTGCATATGTTAAGGTCAAAACATGTACATTGTCATATGTCTGTTTATCTTATTGAGTTAATAAAACTTAATTCAATAATCCAACGTCTGTTTCAACCCATGGATGGTTTCGGAATTTGGATTTTGACATTTTCCATTATTTTTGTTGACATGGCTTATGTTTCACAGTGAATTTTTGACAATTATTTTTAGTGGTGGACCAATAACTATCGTGAAAATACTGATTGAAACGAAGTAAAATAGGAACATCCCCGATGATGTTGGAATGATGATAAAATTTTGGCACGGCAATGCTTATGGAACATCTTTGATAATGATGTTAGATGTCAGATGTGCCTCAGTGTGAATAGCCTATAAAGCGTTGCAGAACGAATTGGAAATGAAACAGAATCGATAACAAAAAGTTGCGAATTTGGGAGCACTTATAATTAAATTCGTACGAATTTGTTGCAATCGCAAATCGCAAAATTAAGTAAAATCCGCAGCACAGCTGTTTAACATCAAATAAATAAGTCTTCATGGATTTCCGGTTTAGCTTTAGTCGAAATTGCTAGATAATTTTGTTGTTATTCACTATAAGTTTCTTTTGAAAGACGGGAGTTTTCATTTAAAGCATCCGGCTCGAATGACCGCGTAAAGAGAATCCCATTGTAAAAATCCCCAAAATTACATTTTCATCTTTTCAAACCCAGCTAAAACGTTGCAACTCATTCACAAATGCTATTTATAATGTAAAACTTTTGGCACAAAGCAGCAAAATTCTCTTGCCTAATCCCATCAATATCCTGAATAATTTCCATTTCACTTTTCATACAACTTTTTTTTAACTCACTTACCAAAAAAAAAAAAACAAGACCGTTGCAGTCGAGTAGCCCGACTTCAATATAACACCCTGTACAATTGACAACAAGAGTGTGTTAAAGTCGGCTCTAACCGACTTCGATAAAAAAACCCGTAAGTCACGAAAAACATGTACTCCCGCGTTCCTTAGGGTGACCATCCAAAAAGTATGCAACATTTTTAGGTGGGTGGGTGGCGGGGCCTTAGTTCGCTTTTTTGCTCATAACTTGAACCGTTCATCCGATTTTTATCAGTTTCTTCGACAAATCGATTTATTTTGCTAATTACTAACTATCTCTAGAAGTTACGAATCGTCTATCTTCAAAACTGTGGAGATAAAACGTTTTTTCCAAATTGCTGGGGCGGGAGGGGGTGGTCAAAATTTGAAAACAAACTTGATCTGCGTACAGATAAAAGAAGCATTTGTCCCATACATGTCAAACTCTATCTCTTACCATCTCTGGAGATCGACGCGTTCATACAGACAGACGGACGGACAGACGGAACAGACGGGATGACGGACATGGCTAAATCGACTCGGGCTTACATGCTGATCAAGAATATATA
>JAEIFU010003502.1:0-27773 GCA_018904235.1 Lordiphosa stackelbergi | reverse complement strand
TATATTACTATCAATTTCAGCTTTGTAAAGGGGTTGTTATGTTCTTGTCCAACTCCTCTAGCTGTGAGACGGGACATAGCGCGCTAATGGCAAATAAAAATATCCCCAACGGGTCAGCAAATAACAGCTCTGATCTCCCTAGTAAACACTCTGCAAATTTTCGCCCTGTCTGCTCTTATGCGGCGAATTATTAGAAAAAGAAGAGAATTGAAAATTAAAGTCAGTAGTAAAATGGGTCATTGTGTCAGGTTCTTTTGCAGGTTTCGTGAAGTTGCACTGGTTAAAATTATATATATTAAATTCCTCTTCATTTACAATTGGAGCAAACATTTTGGCGCCCCC
Organism: Lordiphosa stackelbergi; assembly: GCA_018904235.1. Taxonomy (NCBI): domain Eukaryota; kingdom Metazoa; phylum Arthropoda; class Insecta; order Diptera; family Drosophilidae; genus Lordiphosa; species Lordiphosa stackelbergi. Next base: position 27,431 of record JAEIFU010003502.1, on the reverse strand, counting down.
GGGTGGACCCTTGCATTAAGAGGCGTTGGCTCTTTTGTTTGTCGCTTGGAGTGGATGCCCGCCCACATTGCCGGTGGAGTCCCCATATTTTCAGAGAGGCCCACACACATACATGCCACACACTGCCGCTGCACATGCTCCCATGTATGTATTGGAAGTTTGCAAGCGAACAGCACATAGAAATTGCAAATGCTCTGTGCAATTGGTGGCTTATGTACAAGCACATGTAACCGGCATCAGCACAACATTACACACACACACACTTACCACTCGTCGTCAGCAGCATCACATGTACGTATGTATTAGCTGCAATTGTCTTAATAAAAATTCGTTGCTGGCAGCGACACATACATACATACGTATACACATGAATAGAAGCTGCATTACACATAACCTCGTCGGCAATTTATACATTGCACCTCACATCTCGGCAGCTTTTGTTGCACATGTATGTATACAAACAAACATCAATTGTTGGTAGTACGTGCTGCATTTAAACACAGCAATTCGTTGGTACAAAAATACATTGTTGCTGTACATTATACATATGTACACATCAGCAGCTCTATAGCTGCACCCAAAACATAACCTCGACAGTTTTATACTCTACATTTGCATCCCTCGCTCATTGGTATTTCTACAAATAAAACCTAGTCGATTCATCTGGAGTAAAATACATACATGACCTATATGGAAATACAGTAGTCGCTGGCTACATACACCTGATTAAATTCATCATATTCGTTCGGAAGTTAAGTCTCACAGACATATGTACACCGTTATCGGCAATAACGGCACACACATCTACATACGTACGCACATAAGTACATGGTTAACCGTTATTCCCTTTTGATCTGTTGGAGTGCAGCAGCTGAAATTTACAGTTGTTCGGCACTCGCTATTGCAAAAGCTTCTCCACGATTCTCTCTGACTCTCTTTGAACCAACATTTCGACGGTTTCTTGGTGGTCGTTGCTGAAAAGCATTTTGCTGATTCTTATTTCATTTTCTTTGGTAGGCGTGACCAGTTCTCGTGCGCGCTAGAAATTTATTCAATTCGTAACTTGCTTATTTCAACATTGGGTTGGCATAACATCACATTAGGCTTAGGGACTTGCGTAAATTCAGCAGCTAAGCCAATTTGCTAAACGCGAAAAGTCTCAGTTGAAAATGGGTGGTTTTAAAAAACGCGGGTCTCAGCCATCGTCAGGTGCTAGAAGATGGAGTCGACACAGTTGTTGCACTTGAGCACCTCGAACGAGTCAAAGCAGATATTACGCGGAATAACAAATCTTTTCGAAAGCAAGTTAATGCAATCGAAGCTCATGAATTACAGTGTCGCTTGGATGTTTTAAACAAGTACATCGAAAAAGCGTTCGATCTTCAACAACAAGTGGAACGCACAAGTCCAAATTTGGCATCTCGCGAAGAGCTCGAGGAGTTATGCATTTTAGCGAAGGCTGGCATGATGTCAGCTAAAATTCTCCCTCAATCAAAAGTGCATCTAAAATTTAGAAACGGCTGCATCTTCTTCGTACAGCAGGCAATTGCCTCAAATGAAATTGCCAAAATTTGGAGGCAATTATGCAGACTTCAAAAATTTTATAGGTTTGTTTACAAGTCTTATCGACAATGACCCCACTTTATCCAACGTTGAGAAATTCAATCACCTCTTGTCGTGCTTGGAAAAGGAGGCGCTCGAACAGTGAAGGCTTACCAGGTCACTGACACCAATTACTCCAAAGCATTAGCTGCTCTGAATCTCGTTTACGATAACCCTTGTCTGATATTTTTTGAAAGTATTGCTCGTCTTTTTGACATTCCCGTCATTCAGAGTCCGTCCGCAGTAGCATTGCGATCCTTAATCGATACTGTCAAGGCGATCTACGAGTCGTTGCTCTCAATTGGCGATAACACCAAAATCGCGAATGCAATGATAACACATATTGTTATGTCCAAGGTAGACAGAAAGACTCGCGCTCGTTGAGAAGAACAAATAGATTATCAAACCATTCCAACATGGAAGGATTGCGAGGACGCAATGAACAAGCGATATCAAGCATCTTGCTGCTGATGAAGCTACATTGGGTCGCTCAAAGTCGCTTAAATCTGGTGCGCATCGGAACACAGGAAAAACTTCGTTGTCTGTAGCCCAAACTGCTGAGCCACCAAATCACAAATGCGTATTTTGCAAGTCGAATGAACACTTCATTCAATCTTGCACCTCGTTCGCTAATGCATCGGTCGAATCTCGATTTAAGTTTGCTAAAGGTTTCCCGTTGTGCATCAACTGCCTTCGAAATGGGCATAGTGTATCATCGTGTAAGGCTGCTCATTGTAGAGTTTGCTCGAAGCCTCATCATACTCTTCTTCATCGTTACAGCTTGAATTCAGCTAAACGCTTCCGCTAGTCCACAACCAGCTCAACAATCTTTGAAGGCTTCATCTGTCAATCACGCTCAGACAGATAATGCTAGTCAAGTTGTTCTAGCGACTGCACTCGTTGACATCAGTGGTCAAGCTGGCCAAAAGCAGATAGCTAGAGTGTTGTTAGACTCAGGTTCGCAGGTGAACTTCATAACCGAAGAGCTGGCGAAAAGCTTGCAGTTAAAAAGATATCGACACGACATAAATTTATTAGGCATTGGTAAGTCTCAGTTGTCAGCTCGCCACGCTGTTCAAACAACCGTTAGCTCACGGTGTGAACCCTTTGAAATGGTTGTTGATTTAATCGTTCTCAAATCGATATCCTCGTACCATCCAGAAAAAATGGACATATCGCAGACGGGAAGATTCCAGACAATATTGTTTCGCAGACCCACTATTCCATAAGCCACAAGGTGTCGATATGCTGCTTGGTGCCGACACTTTCGGATGGGACAAACAAACAACAGTTTTGGTCCGCTTACAAAATAGTGTTTGAGGGAAGAGGAAAACAACCAACCACAATTAACCGAAACAGTAGAGCATGGTTCAAGATTTGCCCGGATTCGTTGGTTGTGGGGGAAGAAACGGAACAAGCGTTAAAAGTCTTTGTAGATATGTGGTTCGTTTGTCTCGGGCCGATTTAGTCAGTTTGCCATTTAAGTCCAGCCCTAGTTGCCTTGGTCGATCATACGACAACGCGAGGCGTTTGTCCTTGGCAGAGACGGATGAATGCCAAACCAGAGCCCAAATATACATAGACTTCATGAAGGAGTATTTGGCGCTGGAAGAGGACGGCATACTGACAATGTTTACCTTCTCAACCCTTATACCTAGTGCGTGGTCAGGCTGCACAGTGCTTCAACAAAGCTAAGATGTGTGTTCGATGCCTCTAGTAGAACTACTTCGCAATTATCGTTAAACGATTCACTGCTAGTGGGACCAACAATCCAACCATGCCTTTATGCTATTCTCTTGAAGTTTCGCCTTCGTCCTTAAGGCTGCGGACATTACTAAAATGTATCGGCAAGTCATAGTAAACGAAGCTCAACGTGACTTTCAGTTGATTGTATGGCGCGAACATAACACTGAGCCATTACAAATCTATCGCTTGAACACAGTCACTTATGACACTGCAAGCGCTCCATTTTTAGCTATTCGCTGTCTTCAACAGCTGAGCAAGCTTTACGCAGTGTCTCACCCTTCAGGCTCTAAATTGCTCGCCAACGATTTTACGTTGATGATCTCGTGTCTGGTGCTGACTCGATTGAAGAGCTCAAGTCACTGCGAGAAGAAGTTATTTACATAATAGAGTCTGCTGGTTTCGTCCTCGCCAAATGGGCAACAAATTGTGACCTAAGCGATAATCAAAATGACAATACAGACGTTTCACTTGGAGACTCAGCAGATACGAAAACTTTGGGACTTACTTGGAGCCCAAAGAAGGATGTGTTCAGATTTCGTACTCAGGAATTATGCCAGGACAACCGACCCACGAAGCGGTCTATTCTTTCCTTCACTGCTCGCTTGTTCGATCCTCTCGGGCTTCTTTTTGCCCAATTATTACGCTCGCCAAAGTTCTCATCCAAGAGATTTGGCTCCTCAAACTCGATTGGGACGACCAAATTCCGAATCCTCTCTTTCAACGATGGGAAGCGGTCATAGCCTGTTTTGAGGAGCTAGACTTAATTAAAATTCCTCGACACGTAGGCACAACTCGGACCGGTACATACCAAGTGCACGGATTCGCAGACGCGTCTACAGATGCATATGGTTGTTGCCTGTGTCCGATCGGTGAACCCAGAAGGCGTTTTCGTCAACTTGTTAACAGCCAAATCTCGTAGCGCCGCTGAAAACTAAAACGGTGCCGAGATTGGAATTGTTGCGCCGCACATCTTTTAGCCAAACTTTGGGGTGACGTGCGCAAATTAATTGATTTCAAAGTCGAACACGTTTTTATGTGGTCTGACTCCGAAGTGGTGTTGCATTGGTTGCAAACACATCCATCGAAGCTCAAAACCTTTGTAGCCAATAGGGTAGCAGACATCCAAGAGCTCTCACCGGATGCTGTATGGAGACATGTGCCAACTGACGTCAACCCTGCTGACTTGCCTTCGCGAGGTTGCACCGTCAAAGAATTGAACAAATCGCTCTGGTTCAATGGCCCTCCCTTTTTGTTGCTTGATCAGAGTCAGTGGCCAAAAAACTCTCACTTACAGGCATCGAGTTCTGAAGTTTTAGCTGAAAATCGAACCACTGCAACTGCACACCTAGTTGTGGATTGCAACCCTAATCCAATTCTCAAAATTGTTGACGATTCTTCATCGTATTTAAAAATCATACGTATCGTAGCGTATATCTCTCGTTTTGTCGATGGTCGAAAGTCTGCCTGCTGGACTCACTCTGTTCCTACTGCCACGGAACTAGCATTGTCGTTTTTAACAATCGTTCAAGTCGTGCAACGTGATGCGTTCAAAACGAGTTCGATCGCTTAAGCAAGTCATTAGTCTTGCAACCGTCCTACTCAAAAACTGAATCCTTTCGTGTGTACTGAGCATATTGGCAAGCGCAACTTATCCTTATTAAGAGTAGGAGGTCGCTTATTGCAAGCCCCTTTAGCTCATAACGCCAAGTTCCCTTTACTTATGCCCAAGAGCAACAGATTTGTCAAACTGTACATTCAGCACTTGCATCGCACAAACTGCCACGCTGGTCCGCGTGCTCTGGTCGGTCTGCTTCGTCAATCAATTTGGCTCATAAACGCCCGTCGTGAATGCAGTGCGGTAGTTCGCCAATGCGTACATTGTTTCCGCTATAAGCTCAGATTGTTATCACAAATCATGGGTAATCTGCCTGTGGATCGCTTACTAGGTAGTCGGCCATTCAGAGTTAGCGGAGTTGATCTGTTTGGTCCAATTAGGGTTTCATTGGGAATTCGTGGTAAAGCTCCGCTCCAAGATGTACTGCGCAGTCTTCGTCTGCTTCGCGTCGAAGGCGGTCCATCTGGAACTGATAAAAGATCTCACTTATTCGTTCCTTTTATGTCTTACCAGATTTCTTGGACGTAGTGGACCGCTCGAAAAACTTTATTGCGACAACGCCACAAATTTCGTGGGTTCCGCACTTATGCTCCAGGATATCGCCAATCATTCGAGACCATCAAGGATGCGCTTATGGCTTTCAGCGCACCTCGCCAGTTCGAATTCGTCTTCATCCCACCACGCGCGCCTCACTTTGGAGGCCTGTGGGAGGCTGCCGTTAAGTCAGCGAAGCACCTTCTTATCAAGGCTGTTGGAAACGCGCTATTGAAGGAAGACGAGCTGCAAACAGTTCTAGTGGAGGTGGAAGCAGTGCTAAACTCGCGGCCTATCGCGGCCGATAGCAATAGCCCTAACGATGGTGAGGCCATCACCCCAGCCCATTTTCTTGTGGGAACTACCCTCTTAACACTGCCTCCTGCAGCTCTTCCGTCGAGATCAGATGACAATCTCACCTGTCTGCAGCGTTGGCATCTAGTCTCAGCTATAAAACAGCGGTTTTGGCGCGATTGGTCGCGTGACTATCTTCTAGGCCTGCAACAGCGGGTCAAGTGGACTAAGGAGTCGTCCAACATCAAAGAAGGAACCATAGTCGTCATCAGAGAAGACAATCTGCCACCACAGATGTGGCTACTGGCGTTGTGGTAGGAACCATTACTGGCACAGATGGCAAGGTGCGAGTCGGTAAAAAGTCGGGTATCTTCAAACGCGCGATTCATCATCTTGCTCCATTACCTACATTTTGAAGATCTGGGACTCTTCAACGCGGCCGATGTTTGTCTCTTTCAGCGTATATTACTATTAATTTAAGCTTTGTAAAGGGTTGTTATGTGCTAGTCCAACTAAGGGATTTTTGCTTTGTCCGCCAAAGAATGTTCCCAAAGTGCCAATGTCTGTGCTGGCAGTTTGGATGAGCACAGGAAAACTAAAATACAGTCCCAGCTGGCTGTGTCTATCTCAGCGTGCTTGAAAGCTTTTAAACACGCTTCAACAGTACCTTGTAGCTCTTTCAAAGCTGGGCCTGACTCAACGCTTTTTAGGCTAAACAGAACTTTTACTTGGCTATTTACTAGCAAGCTTTCGCTCGACGATTACTGATCGTTCATGGGTGGAACCCGGCATTTGTTAGTGGCGAGTTGGATAAAATTTCTGCTCACTAGTCGCCGTTAGGTGGAAAAGCTTTTCTGCAGGCGTGAGCGGGAATTGTTAGTATAAACTGCGGTGAACAGATCCCGGAAAGTGGGCCACTTCAAGTAATCACCACTGAAAACCTCGGTGTCACACGGTGGTAAGTTACAACCTCGTGGAAGTGAATCTACATCCGTTGTACTCTTGCTACTACTCGTTGTAGCCTTCACTATCTGTTCTCTCAATTTTGCCGCACACCGCTCATAAACGGAGTAGCACTGCTCGTACTTGCCCTGCACAATTTCCAGTTCCTCATTTTTAGACTCTTGAGACAGAAGCCTGGAGCATTGCTTATACTCTTGCTCAATTGTGTCCCATAGAGTCTTAACCTGATCACGTCGAACTTCGTACGTGTATAAGGTAACCTCAGCCTTGGAGGGAGCCGTAATCCTGGCCTCAAATTGGTTGAGTCTATCAGTGCTGGAGATAAAATCATGCAACGACATCTTTGCTGCAATCTGAATTGTCGATGTCCTCGATCTAGTCGTTATCGCTGGCTTATCGACTAACTGCGATTTTGCTCCCTTTTTTGGAATGGGTGTCGAAGACTCGCTCTTTGATGGAGTGCGCAACGCCTTGGAAGGAAGGCCAGAGGAAGGAGCTGGCGAAGTAGAGTTGCGTCTACTTAAACTGCTCTTGTGCGGAACTGACAGTTGAGATTTACTGTTTTTCTCGCTACCCGTTGACATAATAGGCTCTCACTGGAGCCTAGATCAGAATGTGTGGATATTTAGAGGCAATTGGCAGAGTGCGGAACGATTGGAATTGGACAAAAGACTTGCGTTGCAAACAAATATGGTTAATTTTCCAAAAAAAAATATAAAACGTGTGTACGGTTCTGACTTTTATGTTATTTTCCAATAAATAGGACCGGTAAAAATTTTTTTTTATTCTGTCTGTGTATGTAAATTTTGTACGTATATTTTTAGATTTTGCTTGTATGTGCATAAATGGATGAACATATATATATTTAAATAGGTGTAAATGTATGGATAAAAAAATATATGCTCGCTTGATGTGGATAAAAACTTAGCTTTAACTAAAAATTCTTTCCTTTTATTTGCTTGTTTGTATGATGAGTGTAAATCGTTACGTGTAGAGCCCCCCAATCTGGAGGTAACAACTTCGTATGTAACGAGTCAAATTGCGCGCACTGTATGTGAATATGAAATTGTTTATTAAAATATGATCAAATATATTGACAACGTTTGGGTGCAAATGGGCAAGCGTCTCCACTGAGAATTTTAACGTTGTGATGGAGCAGCCAGTATCCTCATCTGCGGCAATTTGACACTTGTTTGGATGTGTGAGTGTGTGTGTGAGTGCAATTAATTTGTGTATTTAAATGTTTATATACATATGACAAAAAAAAAACAACATCCACTTCGGATTTTAATGCCACTTAAGATTGTGTAAATGTATGTAAATGTGTGTGTGTGTGTTTTGGCGGGGTGGTTTTTATTTTTATTAAACAAATGTTTTTAGATATGGATAGGAGTTTGGAGAATTTTATGGAGTAATTTTACATACGTACAAATGCATATATATTATAATTCAAACTGGAATTGTGCCGGAACAATTTGGAGGCCAGAAAATAGGCTGAACTAGATGGAGTGGCAGTTCACAGTAGGAAACACATATATGTATGCATATGTAAAACGCAAAGCAAAATGGAATGTATGTATGTACGTTTGGCTGCCACTTTGGCTGCCTTGATCGGACTATGCACTTAACTTTTTGTTCTCCTTGGAATTCACAAAGACTTGCTGGGATGAGTGGGGAGACTTCAGGATCCTGATCGTCTGATTATCCGGCTCGAAGGACCATGAACACGTAGCGGTGCGATCCAAAAGGAGTTGTAATGCTGCACTTTAATTGGGGTTAAGGGGGTTGCAGCTGCGCATAGACAAAACTTTAGGATGGGGATAAAATGGGTTGCGAGGGTAAAAAAGAACACGACTTGTCACTTTTCAGGTCTGCTTGCAATAGGAAGCGCAATATATATTTTCAATATAATTTCTGGGTTGCTTGTCGATAACCACTTATGACTATGTAATTTAGTTACAACTAGGATTATAAATATTTAGGGACGACGGAATGAAACACATCTTAACAAATATTATACAAAATTTTTTTCGTAATGAGAAAAGTAAGTATGAGGGAAATATCTTTGGTCAATTGCCTTTTGGATAGAAATATGTTTTTATTTTGTAACAATTTCTTTTTGGTTATGTGACGTCACCAAAAAAAAAGTGAGATATGGGGGATTGTGATTTTTGGTTTTTGACTTTCAAAGAGAATATTGCAATGACGCGCAATAAATCAGAGGAAAAACTCTCCAAAGAAGTAAAAAAAACATTGAAAAACGCAAACAAAAGAACAGCCACAAGCAAAAAGTGCTCGTATATAAAATAAAACAAGCCTAATGCCGTCAATCAATTTTCACTCTTCATTGATATTTCTTATTTCAGAATATGAGAAAAATTGTTCATTTTTTCATTTAATAAAGAATAATGGCTTAAAAACACGAATTTTGAATTTTAGATGGGTGGCTCACAACCCCCCACAAATTTTCGAAATGTCAAAAAACTACTTTTTTTTTCAATATGAAATAAAAAAAACCCAAAATTTTATTTTTTAAAACTAGTGATGAGGAAAGTTTTGTGCATCTTTTACCTAAAATACAAAATTTACAGATCGAAAAAATATTGATTTTTGAAGAAGTTATGTTCGAAAATCAAAACTATGATCAAACCCCCCACTCTCCCCTATACAAAACAGTCTGGCAAAACCTCTTCTGACAGCTGATCTGTTAGTTAATTGTGTGTGGACCAAATGTAAATTGCAATGCAGCAGGGACTTAAATAGAAGCCACTGGAAACGCTGAGCAAGATACAACGCTACAAGGCTTATTTAATGATTCTTTAATTTTATTTATAAGATATGTGAAACATTAGTCATCTCTTATACGCCGGCGATGTAATTTCCACGTCCGCAGTTTATGCACGCTCATGACAACAAGATCATATAATAGAAATTTGTTTGCATTTTTCCTAGCATCTCGGACTTTAACGTTTTAAGGTCTTTGTGCGCTCCTTTCTCCAATCCAAAATATTAGATACTAACTTTAATGTTCGCCTATGCCGCTGAACAAAAAAACCATTCGTATTTGTTCTTTCCATTTTAATTCCTTGTAATTTTTATTTATTTTTTACAATTCATCAGCTGATTGTGCAAGTGTGCTGCCACCTTATTTGAAAATTTTCATAAGTGGCATCTCACTGCAGAAATATCATGGTTTTTATAAAGATGCATAAACAGGCGCATTTTAAAAAGCGTGATTTTAAAAAACCATGGTAGTGCTAGCATAAACGTAGTAAATAACAATGAATGGCATCTGTATACAGGGTTGCCCATATTCGACGGACCCATCTGGCAACGCCATAACTTTTGACAGAGATGTCAGATCGCTTAATGACATACCGCGTTTGAAGCGTCAGTCCAAGCTGATTTTTACCACGGAACAATACACGCCACGCGAGCGCTCTGAAATAGTTGAAATTTACATTCAACAGAACAAGTCAATTGTGAAAACTCAACGTGCTTTTAAAAAATTAAAAAATGTGAAGCCTTTATTATTAAGCGTTTATAGGAAAAATTTTCGACTGGTGAGGCTCTTTCTAATCCGAAGAGGCCAAATAAAAGTCGACCAAGGCGATCGGCCGAGAATATCGCTGCCGTACGAGCCAGTGTTGAGAGGTCCCCAAGAACATCCCAAAAACGCCGTTCTCAGCAGTTGGGCATGGCTCGGTCCACTTTACAACGGATTATTCGCGTTGATTTGCATTTGTTCCCGTACAAAATTCAATTGACGCAAAGATTGTTGCCTGCGGACAAGCCTCGTCGATTGGAATGGGCCCAAAGAGTCATCGAAATGGCCGAAGATGACGAGCAATTTTGGAACAAAATTATCATGTCCGATGAAGCCCATTTCTCATTGAATGGGACCGTAAATAAGCAAAATTGCCGTATTTACGCCACTGAAAATCCTCAGGAGATTCAAGAAGTGCCTCTTCATGACGAAAAAGTCACAGTTTGGTGCGGCGTTAGTGCGAAAACGGTCATTGGGCCGTTTTTCTTCCAAAATGAAAATGGCCATGCTGTTACCATCAACCAGGAGCGTTATCGCGACATGATGACCAATTTTGTGATGCCAATTATTCGTCGAAAGCGTATGAGGCAGTTCTGGTTTCAACAAGACGGCGCTCCACCGCACACAAGTCGCATAACAATCGATTTTCTGAAGAAATTGTTTCCGGGCCGTTTGATGTCGAAAAGTGGTGATTTGGACTGGCCACCGCGTTCGCCCGATTTGAAGCCGGTTACGGTTTACGGTTTCTTGCCCATCAATGAAGAAATTGGTTTATGGCCCTCTATAGAGGAAAGATCAACCTATTTATCTAAATTTTCACAAGCATTATTTCGCTAAAGATGGCTTTTTAATATATTTTTGAAAGTTGCCTTTTTAGGCATTTTTACCAACTTTGACCATTGATATCTTAGAAACTTGACGTGCTAGAATAATTTTACTCAGCTTGAAAGCCTCCGTCGAACGGTATCAACCTCATTTCCCGGCCTAAGATGGCCCGAAATTTGTTGAACTGTGTTATTTGAATTGAATAATGCTTGGCCCAATGTTATTTTCACGCACTCCATCGTTTACCCGTATAATCTTGCCTACGTATATCGTCTGATTGAGAAAGAAGATTCAATGCGGACCCAAGGCGACTGCACTTTAGCGTCTCCTTACGGATTTGCTTCTTCCCCTATATCGTCGATTGCTATCTGTACTGCGAGAGGCATTTATTCAATTGAAGCAATTATTTAGCTTACATTTTCGATCGCCGTTCTTGCGTTACCGTACAGCAGCTAGAGTTGCAAGGTATAATTTTTTGTGTGCGAAATAAAAAAATAGAGGAAAGCTAACTTCGGCGAGACCGAAGTTTATATACCCTTGGAGCATGATATATTAATGCCAGTTTTTTATATGTCAGCTATATGATATATTCATCCGATTTTGATCAAACTCTCCCAAATTATGTTGAAACAGAAAATATTCATAACTGGAAGGTATAAAGACGCTGCCACTGAAAACAAAAAAGTTTTTCTCACTAAAACAAATTTTTCGACCGATCGTTCCTATGGCAGCTATATGCTATAGTTATCCGATTTGTATCAAGCTTCACAGAATTATGTAATAGTATATTATATTGATCAGCAGCGATAGCATTAGAAACAAAAAAGTTTTTCAACTAAGACTTTTTTCAGACCTATCTTTTGTTTGGCAGCTATACTATATAGTTGTCCGATTTTGATAAATCTCGGTCAAATTATGTGGGAGCATAGAAAACTTATAAATACGAGGGTTGGGAGCGATAGCATTGGAAAGAAAAAAGTTTTTCTTACTATAACTAGTTTTTCAACCGATCGTTCCTATGACAGCTATATGCTATAGTCATCCGATCCGGCCGGTTCCGACAAATGTGCAGCGTATTTGTACCAAAAGACTTCGTGCAAAGTTTGGTTATGATAGCTTTAAAACTGACGGAGGAGATAGCATAGAAACAGACGGACGGACAGACGGACATGGTTATATCAACTCAGCTCGTCATGCTGATCAAGAATATATATACTTTATGTGGTCGGAGATGCTTCCTTCTGTGCGTTACAAACATCTGGACAATTTCAATATACCCTCTCCAAGGGTATAAAAAAAGGTGTGAGTGTCGCTAGCACTCACGAGTCTTTGATGTGAAACATGATGCTTAGTTTAAGAGCTTATTTTCAAATCACAAGCTCTCTCAATGGTTTATAAATCAGCAAGGGCTCATTCGAAAGAATAAAATTTACGGGGAGTAGAAATCCAGAAATCCAAATCCCACCCAAATTTAACCAAGCTAGATCCCACTCAGATCCAACGCTGATCCCACGTAGATACCGCCCAGATCCTACCTAAATCCTACTTGCCCAGATCCCTTCCAGATTCCACTAAGATCCCACCTAGATCCCATCCAGATACCACCTAGATCCTGCCCAGATGCCACCCAGATCCAGATCCCATCCAGAAAGCACCCAAATCCCACCCAGATCCCATTCAGATCCCGCCAAGATCCCACCCTGATCCTGCCAAGATCCCACCCTGATCCTGCCCCGATCCCATCCAGATCCCACCCATATTCCTTCCAGATTCCATCCAGATCAAGCCCAGATCCCACCCAGAGCCCACCCAATTCCCACCCGGATCCCACCCAGATCCCACCCAAATCCAGACCAGATCCCGCACAGATCCCTTCCAGATTCCACTAATATCCCACCTAGATCCCACCCAGATACCACCTAGATCCTGCCCAGATCCCATCCAGATCCCATCCAGATCCCATCCAGATCCCACCCGGATTCCACCTGGATCGCTACCAGATCCCTTCCAAATCCCACCCAGATCCCTTCCAGATCCCGACTATATCCCACCCAGATATCACCCAGGTCCCAACCAAAACCAATCCGTCACAAATACCAACAGATCCCACCTAAATCTTTCCCAGATCCCACCCAGTTGCCCCTATTCAGCATTTATCCTACCACTTCCCCCATCTGCCCATCCTCTTGTGTGTGTGGGTGTTTGCCGGGAAACTCCACAAAACAACAACACAAAATATGCATGACGTCGCGCGTCACGTGACGCTGAAAACAAATTTTACTCATACTAAAATCTTTCGTACCGAAATCAATAATGTTTCACATCAAAATATATTTCCGGCTCACCGTCTGTTTAACAGCTTGGCGCTCTGATCTTGACAGTGGATGGAAATGAGGAATGAACAATTTTTATTCACATTTTTACTCCTGAAAAGTTTGCTTGTGGATACTACTGTTACCCTTACCTTTAAGTGGCATCTCACTGCAGAAATATCATGGTTTTTATAAAGATGCATAAACAGGCGCATTTTAAAAAGCGTGATTTTAAAAAACCATGGTAGTGCTAGCATAAACGTAGTAAATAACAATGAATGGCATCTGTATACAGGGTTGCCCATATTCGACGGACCCATCTGGCAACGCCATAACTTTTGACAGAGATGTCAGATCGCTTAATGACATACCGCGTTTGAAGCGTCAGTCCAAGCTGATTTCTACCACGGAACAATACACGCCACGCGAGCGCTCTGAAATAGTTGAAATTTACATTCAACAGAACAAGTCAATTGTAAAAACTCAACGTGCTTTTAAAAAATTAAAAAATGTGAAGCCTTTATTATTAAGCGTTTATAGGAAAAATTTTCGACTGGTGAGGCTCTTTCTAATCCGAAGAGGCCAAATAAAAGTCGACCAAGGCGATCGGCCGAGAATATCGCTGCCGTACGAGCCAGTGTTGAGAGGTCCCCAAGAACATCCCAAAAACGCCGTTCTCAGCAGTTGGGCATGGCTCGGTCCACTTTACAACGGATTATTCGCGTTGATTTGCATTTGTTCCCGTACAAAATTCAATTGACGCAAAGATTGTTGCCTGCGGACAAGCCTCGTCGATTGGAATGGGCCCAAAGAGTCATCGAAATGGCCGAAGATGACGAGCAATTTTGGAACAAAATTATCATGTCCGATGAAGCCCATTTCTCATTGAATGGGACCGTAAATAAGCAAAATTGCCGTATTTACGCCACTGAAAATCCTCAGGAGATTCAAGAAGTGCCTCTTCATGACGAAAAAGTCACAGTTTGGTGCGGCGTTAGTGCGAAAACGGTCATTGGGCCGTTTTTCTTCCAAAATGAAAATGGCCATGCTGTTACCATCAACCAAGAGCGTTATCGCGACATGATGACCAATTTTGTGATGCCAATTATTCGTCGAAAGCGTATGAGGCAGTTCTGGTTTCAACAAGACGGCGCTCTACCGCACACAAGTCGCATAACAATCGATTTTCGTTTGATGTCGAAAAGTGGTGATTTGGACTGGCCACCGTTCGCCCGATTTGAAGCCGGTTACGGTTTACGGTTTCTTGCCCATCAATGAAGAAATTGGTTTATGGCCTCTATAGAGGAAAGATCAACCTATTTATCTAAATTTTCACAAGCATTATTTCGCTAAAGATGGCTTTTTAATATATTTTTGAAAGTTGCCTTTTTAGGCATTTTTACTAACTTTGACCATTGATATCTTAGAAACTTGACGTGCTAGAATAATTTTACCAGCTTGAAAGCCTCCGTCGAACGGTATCAACCTCATTTCCCGGCCTAAGATGGCCCGAAATTTGTTGAACTGTGTTATTTGAATTGAATAATGCTTGGCCCAATGTTATTTTCACGCACTCCATCGTTTACCCGTATAATCTTGCCTACGTATATCGTCTGATTGAGAAAGAAGATTAATGCGGACCCAAGGCGACTGCACTTTAGCGTCTCCTTACGGATTTGCTTCTTCCCCATATTGCTATCTGTACTGCGAGAGGCATTTATTTAGTGAAGCAATTATTTAGCTTACATTTTCGATCGCCGTACTTGCGTTTACCGTACAGCTAGAGTTGCAAGGTCTAATTTTTTTGAAAAAGTAGTTTTATTTAGAAAACTTTTATATCAATGTTTTACCGCTCCCAACCCTTGTATTTAAAATTTTCTATGATTTCACATAATTTCACTGAGATTTAATAAATAAAAATTGACAACTATGACATACAAAAGATAGGTCTGAAAAAAGTTTTAGTATGAAAACTTTTTTGTTTTTAATGCTGTAGTCTCAAACTTGGGGGGTTAAGATCAATATATATATGCTAACACAACAATTAACCTGTCAATTTGATCCAAATCGGAAGACCATAGCATACGGCTATAGGGAACGATCGGTCGAAAATAGTTTTAGTGAGAAAACCTTTTTGTGTTTCAAATGAAAAGCTCCTTATACGTTTCGAGATATTATTATTATCTAGTTTCAACACAATTTTTCGTTTCAGTCAGACGTGTGCTTCGAAAAAAATATAATAAATACAATTTTTTTCTAATTTTTCAATTTTCTCTATTTTTGAAAAGTTATAAAAACCAATTTCTTCTGCGAATCTCGCGCTTTTGGGTCTTCTTGCGTTATTTCTCGCTCGGAATTACCAAAGCGACCCACCGTGGGGGCACTGGCTGCTTGCCAGTGCCTTTTGGGCGGAATATGAACGCTAGCCAAATGGCTCCACAATAAATATCGAGTCATCAGTAAATAGCTATCCAAAATGGACGGATTCAAGCGAAGCCCCATTTTCGGCTGTAAATAATAAAGTTGATATTACGAATCGGCCAATAACGCGCTCCATGGTGCAGGATCCATCTTGAATTGTAGGACATCACTACCCCTGTATGTTCTGCAAAGAAACGCGACTGATGTGTTCGACGATGCTACAGTAACAACAACGGCACCAGCGGCAAATGGAGGCAGTCAAACCAGTGCACAGCCGTTCAAGGGTGTCATTACTCCTCAGGCCCATTAGGTGCCCAGGGTGGGTACAAAGATACTCCCAAGCCAATTCATCTTCCAGGAGTCCTACCTCCAGTTCAGTACATCAGAAAAATGCCGCAGGAATTGTGCCAGCCTCACCTTGGCAAAAAATTAACGTTAAAAAAACGGCGTAGCATAATCTCCCTAAAAGGACACTTAAAAGGTCGTGGAGCTGATGAGGCTGCTTCCTCAAACAGATTTTCCTCGCGCCCTGGCAACCAACGTTGAGAGGAGGACGTTAACCAAATGGAGGGGATCCGAGTCGAGGCTGATCCCTCCGCTGAACAGCAAATGCCAAACCCCGCATTCAAAATGGCCCCGAATCGCGATCTGCGGATCTTTCCGATAGACTCTGAGACCCACCGAAAGATCACCGCTGTACTGTCTGGGAAGCAGTTACAGTACACTCACTTCTGCCTTCCCGAGGACAGGACTTTCCGAGTAGTGGTGCGAAATTTGGCTTCGTCCACCCCTCGCGAGCAAATCCTGTCGGCTTTCGGCGGTATGGGCCACACCGTGGTCAACCTCCACAACCCCAAGGGTAGGGCTAACCAGCCCGAAGGCCCTGAATCCACAGAGGACGCTCCTAAACAGAACGTGTGGTTCGTTGACCTCAAGAAAGCGGAGAATAACAAGGACGCACTCCGCATCATAAAGGTCGGTCGCCAGAGGGTCACCGTTGAGCCCAAACGGAAAAACACAGACATGAGACAGTGCTTCCGCTGTTTTGAATTCGACCATACAAAAAATTATTGTATGATGCAGCCGAAGTGTGAGCGCTGCGGAAAAGGTCACTGGACCAACTCCAATGCCTGTCAGGCGAGAACCTTGGAGGATCTGGAGTGCTCCAATTGCTTCGGCAATCATATGGCATCGAGCAAGAAATGCCCCGTCTACATCAAGCGTATGAAGAGCCGACATACGGGCATCAATATTGCCCCTGAAACCCGAAATGGACAGCGCACACACCCGAAGCGCAACGTCCATGCTTACATTCCTACCTCGATCGTGCAGCAAGGCCTCTCGTACGCAGATGCATCGCGAGGTGGTCAGCATGGCACAGGAGGTAGACGCCAAACCAATCCTGCAAACCAGCCCCAAGGGGGAGCAGCGCAAGGCCGCTCAACCCATCGTCCCAACCCGGAAGCCCAGCGAGGAGCAGCTCAGGGCCGCTCAACTCAACAGGACACCCACCCGTCCCAGTGGGGAGAAACTCAGGGTCACCCAACCCACCATGGTACCTACCTACCAAACCACAACCCTGCCAACTTACCTGGGAGCGCTGGCCTTGATGGGCCACTAGCCCAAGTGATCCTCTCCATGCAGCAAACCATTGCTGGCCTCCAAGCCACCGTTGCTGAGCTGCTTCAGGAGATAAGGGAGCTCCGCGCCGCAAAGGGTCAAAACTGCTCCAAATAATGGTGAACTCACTACGCCTCGGAACTTGGAACGCTCGCAGTGTTATTCCCAACGCTAACGAGCTAAAGGTCTTCCTGGATAAGCATAACATCGACATTATGCTCATCTCGGAGACCTTCCTTCACGCTGGAACTTATTTTGCCATGCAAGGATACGCGTGCTATCGAGCGGATCATCCAGGAGGCCGGCCTAGGGGTGGGTCTTGTGTCTTAGTGAAGCAGGAGCTAATTCACTACCACCTCCATCCGGTCTCAAACAACTATATCCAGCTCGCATGCATCATGGTGACCACGGCATTTGGGGAAATTCTCGTAGGAGCCGCTTACCTACCGCCAACACTACCATGGAGCTCGGCTGGTTTTGAGGTGCTTCTTGGTCAACTGGGCCAGAAGTTCTTCATCGGCGGAGATTTCAATGCTAAGCACCGGCTCTGGGGCGACTTTAGGGCCAACCCTCGTGGCACAGCGCTGATCCAGGCAATAAGCGGCGATTCCACGCAAGTCCTGGCAACCGGTAGGCCAACGTACTACCCGTACAACCGCATAGGAACGCCAACCTGCTTGGATTTTTTCCTATATAAAGGACTGCCACACCACCTTCTCGAGGTACATGAGGAATATGAGCTGTCTTCCGATCACCTCCCCGTATTGGCAACGTTGGGACTGAGTCCTCAAACAGCTCCAGTCAGAAGCCGAATATTGCTCCCAGGATCTGACTTGCGTAGCTTCCAGGAGGAATTGAGTGACTCACTCCACCTTAACATGGAGATTCAGACCCCGCAGGATGTCGACGATGCGATTGACATTTTCATGAGCAAAGTCAAATCCGCTGCCATTAAAGCTGCTCCTCAAAACCCACTTCCCGCACACGCAACGCGTGGAAGCCTGGTTTTGACCCCACAGGCGGAGGGCCTAATTGCTCTCAAAAAACGCCTGCGGAGGGAGTATGCAAGGACTCACGATCCAGTTGTCGACAGGATCTACAGGAGGATAGCCAATCGGGTGCGAAAGGTGTTGGCCACCATCAAGAGGGATGCCACGGATAAGATCCTAGAGGAAGCCACCCCGAACGAGGACTCAAAGTACGCTCTCTGGAAACTTACCAGAAGGTACAAGAGGCAGGTGCAGCCGAAATTCCCTATCAGACATCCTGACGGCACATGGGCTAAACACCCACAAGACCGAGCTGAAGCCTTTGCCTCAAACCTCGAGGAAAGGTTTCAGCCATTCTGCACTGCCTCGACCAATAGGCTTCAGTTGGTCAAGGAAGCACTGGACGCCCCTCTTCAAATGGCGCTGCCAGTTCGGCCCATCACTCTTGAAGAGGTGAAGAGCGAAATTACTTCGCTTAAAAGTAACAAGGCACCTGGTGAAGACGGAGTTGACAACAGGACAATAAAGCTGTTCCCTCGCAAGGCGATATTGTTTCTGTTGCTCCTCTTCAACTCAGCCCTACGCCTCAGCTACTTTCCCAGTGCTTGGAAGAATGCCAACATTGTCATGCTACATAAACCTGGTAAGCCCCCGAATGAGCTGGATTCGTATAGGCCTATAAGCCTCCTCCCAGCATTTGGCAAGCTGCTGGAGAGGTGCCTATTACGAAGGATTTTGGAGACCCCAGCCGTCAAAAGGAGCATACCAAAGTTCCAGTTCGGATTTCGATTGGGCCATGGTACCCCAGAACAGCTGCACAGAGTGGTCAATTTCGTCCTGGAAGGATTCCACGCCAAGGAGTACGTTGTGGCAGCGTACTTGGACATCCAACAGGCATTTGACCGCGTCTGGCATGATGGCTTACTAGCCAAGCTGAAGGGAACGCTCAATCCTCAACTCTTCTTGATCGTCAGATCGTTTCTATCTGACAGGACATTTAAAGTTGTCCAGGATGGCCTTGCATCCCAGAAGAAGAGGATTCGAGCAGGAGTACCTCAAGGCAGCGTTCTGGGGCCAACTCTCTACAGTTTGTTTACTGCAGATATGCCCACTGCTATGGACATACCAATTGAGGAGCCGCAGGACCTCCTAATTGCCACATTCGCTGACGACACAGCAATTATGGCGCGTGACAGATGCGTTTACTCGGCAACAGACATGTTGCAGGAGTATCTCAAACGGTTTGAGAACTGGGCGTGTCGATGGAACATCTCCATCAACCCCGAAAAGTGCGTATCTGTCACGCACACCCTGAGGACAGTTAGCAGCCCTGGCGTTTTCCTGCATGGAGAGCTCCTCCCTCACCAAACGGCGCATAAGTATCTAGGGGTGATACTTGATAAGAGGCTAACCTTCAAGCAGCATGCCGCCGAAGTTGCTGGCAAACTCCACTCCAAGGCGAAGAGGATGAGTTGGCTACTCAACGCCAACAACAAGCTCTCGCTGAGGAATAAAGTCCTAATCTACAAAGTGATCCTGGCACCGATTTGGAGGTACGGAGTCCAGGTATACGGCATCGCCGCGAAGACCCACCTGAACAAAATCAGGGTCTTCCAGGCCAAAATCCTGAGGAGGATCACTGGAGCGGAGTGGTTTATCCGTACCCGAGACATCGAGAGAGAGTGTGGCGTCCCGATGGTTGGCGACACAATTAACAACCAAGCAGCGAGGTACCTGGATAAGGTCGCTACACACCCAAACAACCTAGCCAGGCGCTTACTCCGAACTCGCAGGATCAACGGGATCAGGGCAAGACGTAGGCTCAAACGGATACACCCAGGAGACCTGGCTGATCGAAGGGTTTAGCCCAAATAAATGCGTTAAAACCTGCCAACAAACTACTACAACTACAAATACCGGCTAGACAATCTTAAAAAAAAAAAAAAAAATTACTTTCTTAATCCCCTTACAAACCTAAAATTAACTAATAGCGTCTTTATACGTTCGAGATATTATTATTATCTATTTCAAAAAAAAAAAACACAATTTTGGAGAGTTTGATCAAAATCGGATAAATATATCGTATAGCTGCAATATAAAAAACTGGCAGGCATACATATATCATGCTCCAAGGGTATATAAACTTCGGTCGAGCCTAAGTTAGCTTGCCTCTATTTTTCATTTTATTTTTTCAATTAAGCAAGCTTTGAGATGCCAAACATTTTTGTTCAACTTCAAAACGGTTGCTGTGCCAGAAACAATCAAAGCTTTGCCTGAAATAATACTGCAGGATCAGTATTTGTCATACCGTGAGTAGAAGTGGTAAGCATTTTTTACCCGGACAGTTCATGTTCCGATGGCTTTGTTTGCGTAAAATTCTTTATAATTTGACCATTGTCCAAGAATAAAATAAAGTGTTTAGCAAATTTAATCGCTTTGTCTTCAAGGTTTTTTATTTACTAATAATGGATATGCATATGAGCCTAACACCAAACCAAAACTAATACGGCTTCCTCACTCAAGCACATTTTCAAAAGAGTTATCGTCAACACTGAAAATGCAGATCCCTGTCCTCATTGTGTTGATTCATCATATGCATCTAATGTTGGTAAGGGTTTAAAGCGAAAATGCAAAATGCAGTTGTAGTGAGGACAGTACATTACGCGTCATTCCACAAAAGTTAGCTGGCCAAAAACTTCGATGCTTTCAAGCCTCTTTCTGCGACATCATTCACAACTTTGAGGTTTTTCAGTTAGATGGTTGAGCATTTTTTCCACAGCAATAGTGGATATAACTTTGTCGACATTTTTATAATCGGACATCTTTTTCAAAAAGTTGAAGTCGAGTGAAGATGCCTTCACTGCCATTTCGCACTTTTTTCTCTTCTTCAAAGTCCATTTGATATGGATGGCGACTACTTCCACTAGATAGGGACTCCTCGTCATCGGACATCTGTCTTTTAAAAGCAGCATCAGGACTTAATTCAATCGAACTTTTTAAAGCAGCTTCAAAAATTCCTTCTTCTGCATTCTTTCTGAGAGACACATATTGATCATAAAGTTCACATGGGCAAGAAGCAAAAGCCACACTGATTCATATGAAATAGAAAGAGATGAACAGCATGTGCACAGATCTAACCATGATGCAACTAGAAAGGTGAGGCGCTCAGCGAACTTTTAGAAGTAAGCGCTTTTGCTCAGAGAGTGAGAGAGAGCGGGAGAGTGAGCGCGAGAACGTGTGTGTGTAGAACAAAAAATATAACAAAGCAATGACAGCATTTATATGCATGAGCACATTTTATTGGTACATATTATTTGAAACAAATTAGATACATATATTACAAAAATTTCAAATTATGTAATTAAATTCACCCCATAATATTAAAGAATTGTTTAATTTACAGAATTTTAATTTTTTTTTCTTTTATAGCTGACATGTTTACGTCATGTGGCAAGAAGAAGCCAACGATGCACACTGGGCCAGCAGCCCGAAATTTTGGCCAAAAGTCCCAATTTTTGGTTTGGGAAACTGGATAAAACGAAGGTCGGCAATGATTTTGAATACATATAGCTATTTTCTGGCAAAATTTGGAACCGTTTTACAGAATAGTTTTTTGAATGCCAGCCGTTCAATGTTGATTTTTCTTAAAATTCCTGCAAAAATAAAAAAAAAAGTCAAAGTTGTAAAAGCAACAGCTTCCGCAATTTGATTTTTTATTTTCGACTTCGCACTAGATTGCCATAAAAAATTATTAAAAAGATTCCATTCGAAAGCGTTTACATAAAAAATTGAAAAAATCTAAAATTTTGTGCCTTTTTTTACATTTGGCCTCTTTGTGTTAACAGTACCCAAAGGTACCTCTCTTAATTTGCCTGCAATATTGCTTATTATTTTCTTTGAATAATGTACAATAGCTGTAGGTATGCGCTTTTGCGCGGTTTGGCTTTGAATTTTAAAAATTATCGCATTTAAAACTATATTCCCATTTGAAATCAAGAATGTTCTGTTAAAAAGTCAGCCTAGAAGTATGCTTTTTTCTCAACTTCGGAAAAAACACATGGACTCTGAGGTAAACTATTTTCTTACTAAGCCAATTTGAATGTGTTAAAATGTGTAGCATACTCTTAGAAGCACTGGAGGTAAATTGTAATGTGTTAAAAAAAATTAGATTTTTAACTAATTAAATTTTTATTTTTATTTTGTTTTTTCAAGTATTGAATCTTAGGAGGAGGTAAAATAGGTGGAAAAATCGGTGAGGGTAGTCAGATTTACTAAAAGTTCTCGACAGGGTGGGCAGTCAAGTTCAAAAAACTGCTTGTTTCAATATCTCATAAACCATTGGACATATCAAGATATATTAATTTTTTTAGTTATCTGGTACTTATATATACTTCTATGCAGGAATTGGGTTAAATCCAACTACTTGTGTTTTTTCTATAATTAAAAACGAAAAGTTGAAATATTTTTCTACTTTGATTTAGATTATCTATATCGTATAAATTTTTTTTGTTGCTTTAAAAATTATGTGCGTTAAGTTCAATCTTTTAAGATCATTTCGTCGAAAATTTCAGCTTCCTAGCTAGGCTGGTGTAAAAATGCCAGAGTTTTGGCCAAAAATGAAAAAAAATTTTATCCTTGAAGCCTGATTGTTCATGTTCATCCGATTTTGATGAAAATCTTCAACATTATGAGGAAACAGATAATAATTATAACTCGAGAGTATAAAGACGCTACCATTGAAAACAAAAAAGTTTTTTCACTAGAACTACTTTTTTACCGATCGTTCCTATGGCTAATAATGCTATAGTCTGCCGATTTGGATCAGACTTCGCAGAATCGTGTGATGTCATGTAATATTGATCAATAACAAGTTTGAGAGCGATAGCTTTGAAAACAAAAAAGATTTTCTCACTGAAACTACTTTTTCAACCGATCGTTCCAGTGGCAGCTATATGCTATAGTCGTCCGATCCGGCCGGTTCCGACAAATGTGCAGCGTATATGTACCAAATGACTTTGTGTTTGGTTAAGATAGCAGAGAAACAAATTGAGAAATTGTTCATTTATCGAAAGTTGTTTTAAATTGTAAAAGCACGTATCTAAAAATTGTGCAATTTCAGTTTTACCGTTCAAATGGTATTTAAAATGTCTTTGGTTTCCTCACGCGTAAGGCCATCATGGCCTTATCCCCAAATCCTTGATAGTGGCGTTCTATAGTCTTCATATTCTGATGAAATCGTTCACCATGCTCGGAACTCTCAGCGCCGATGTTTTCAGGAACAAATCCAAATGAGAATCAAAAAAATTTATATTCAACGACATTTTTACTCCTATTTGCAATACAATGAGATTGTTTGAATATAATAAAAACTTTAATATAAAACACAAACTTTACCTATTTTCTCATAATTTCTTATTAAATGTGCGACGACTTCTTTGTAGTTAGGACTAAACAGAAAAAAATAAGATCAAATATCAATATGGTATTTCAATATAATTTCAATAATATCAATATTTTCATACCAATGTGAAACTATTAAATGTCAATGTGAACCTGTAGTATTAGGTCGACACTAACAATATTATATTAATATGTGAAATGTTCAAAGTGATATGCAAAATTCCCCAGTGATATGATTTGAGATCAAAGTAGACATCGAAATTCTAAAGCAGAGAGAGACGCATAGAGTTGCTCGAATCAGAGAGAGACAGCTATAGTCTATCTCGAAAAAACAATAACAAAGTTCACTGCTCCGCCGTAGCAAGTGCGAAAACGAGTGCCAGTCGTTTTTCTTCGTGATAATTTCGAAGTCATCTTCGCAAGTTTCTAGCTTCTTCTTGCAAATTTCGTCATTCGTTCCGTGTTATTGCGTGAGAAAAGTAAGGCAGATCGAGTTTATTTTCAATTTTTGCCACGCCCCCTCCCACCCCCGCAATTTAAAACAAGTGAGAAAGTCGGTCAAGCCCGACTATAACATACTCTGTACCTAGAGTACGAGCAGTATGCAATGCTGCTGCTGCGCTCATCACCAAGTTTTTCTCTCTCTCTCACCGTCTCTCTCTCTCCTCTCCCTCCCTCTCTCTCTCTTTTTCTAAGAATGTGCAGCGTTGGTTGTGCATGGTTGGGAGGGGGGTGGAGGGGGTGATTCAATTATTTGCTCATAACTTGAGAACCGCTCATCCGATCTTTATCATTTCTTCAGCAAATTTATACATATTGATTATGACTAACTATCTATAGAAGGAACAAACACTCTATCTACAAAACTGTGGAAGATATGACGTTTTTTTCAATTTGCGGTGGCGGGAGGGGGCGTGGCAAAAATTGAAAATAAACTTGATCTGCCTGCAAGTTATAAGAAGCATTTGTTCCATACATGCCAAACCTCTATCTCTTACCATCTCCTGAGATCTGTTTGTTCATACGGGTGAGGACAGACGGGACAGACGGACATGGCTATATCGACTACATACTTTTGCACAAACTTATTATACTCTATGTACCTTCGGTACAGAGTATAAAAAGTCATTTCTCCGACAGTTTTGTACATAGATGATTCGATTGATTGTACCTTCTAGAGATAGGTAGTCATTAGCAATATGTATCGATTTGACAAAGAAATGATAAAGATTGAATGAGCGGTTCTCAAGTTATGAGAAAACGAGAAGGCTGCTAACTTCGTCTTTGCCGAAGTTTTTATACCCTATGTTTTAACAAATGTTTTAATACATCAGAGTTTAAGAACGCCAGCATTAAAACAAACAATTTTTCTAAAAAAGAGAAGGCAAAGCTAACTCGTCTGTACCGAAGTTTTGATACACTTGAAATAGCTTGTCTCCAACGGTTGGCGACTTCGACCAAACTTCGCAGATCAGCTTAAAAACATTACATATTACCCATGACCGTTTGAGGGAGGCAGTTATATTGAGAGCAAAACAGTTTTTCTCAAAAATCCATTTTCCGACCGAACTTTGTATGGCAGCTACAAGAAGTAGTCATCCGATCCGGTCGGTTCCGACATATTAGCAGCGAGCAGTAAAAAGAAGACTCTGTGCAAATTTTCAGCTCGATAGCTCCAAAACTGAGGGACTAGTTCGCGTAGAAACAGACAGACGGACGGACAAAGCTTAATCGACTCAGCTCGTCATGCTGATCAAGAATATATATACTTTATGTGGTCGGAGATGATTCCTTCTATGGTTGCACCTGCAAAAATTATAATACACTTTTCAAGTGTATGTAAAAACCCACTTTTCGACCGCTAGTTCCTAGGACAGCTATAAGATATAGTCCTCCGATTTTGACCAAAACTTCCAAATCTGTATAAAAGCGTGTAATATTAATAATAGCTGATGTGAGACACGTTAACATTAAAAACAAAAAAGTTTTGCTCAATAAAACCCACTTTTCAACCGATAGTTCCTATGGCAGCTATAAGCTATAGTCATCCGATCCGGTCGGTTCCGACATATTAGCAGTGTGCAGTAAAAAGAAGACTCTGTGCAAAGTTTCAGCTCGATAGCTTCTTCTGGGCAAAATTATAATACCCTTTGCAAGGGTATAAAAAGTGTAAAAAAGCCTCCCTCCCCCGCAACCAACACCGCATTACATGCATCAAAGAGAGAGAGAGAGAAAAAAACTTACAGATGAGCTCAGTGGCAGCGACGCATTCAGCATATACACCGGGTACAGCGTATGTTATAGTCTGGCTTGACCGACTTTCTCAATTGTTTTGTATTGGCAATTTGTATTTGCAAATTTACAAATTGTAAAAAGATAGGCTATTGCCTATATACCCCCTTGCGGTATACCCACTAAAATAATATTACACACACACATACATACATATATATTGTTCGTGCTTTTTTCACCTTATGCCTCTTCATTCATAGTTGTGAAGTAATATCAAATTTTTATTAAGCAAATTTAACGTCTGCCTACTTTTCCAAATTAGAGCTAGATTTCTTATTAGATTTATAAGTCCACTTTGGCGAAGGTGGTTCGCTCTTTTCCGTGTTCTTGACAGTTTTCTAAGTCATCGGTGGATTCAGATGAGTCATGCTTTTCAGTTACCTAGGATTCGGACCAAAATCATTTTACAACGGATCAACTGAACTCTAAAAGCTCTTCAACAAAATCAAAAACTGTCCACACAAACGGCGAAGCAAGACGGAGCATAGCTATTATTTATAGCCTTGGAGAGGGTATTTTGAAATTGTCCGGATGTTTGTAACGCATGGAAGCAAGCATCTCCGACCACATAAAGTATATATATTCTTGATCAGCATGACGAGCTGAGTTGATATAGCCATGTCCGTCTGTCTGTCCGTCCGTCTGTTTCTATGCTATCTCCTCCGTCAGTTTAAGAGCTAGCTTAACCAAACTATGCACGAAATCTTTTGGTACAAATACGCTGCACATTTGTCGGAACCGGTCGGAACGATCGGTAAAAAAGTAGTTTAAGTGAGAAAAACTTTTTTGTTATCATTGCAAAAGCTGCCAAACCCCGTATTTATTAGTTTTCTAAGCTTTCACATAACTCCCTCAAGATTAATGAAAATCGGACAACTACAATATATGGTATAGCTGTCATACAAAATATAGGTTTGAAAAATAGTCTTAGTAAGAAAAACTTTTTTGTTTTCAATGCTATTGCTCCCAAACATGGTACTGATTAATATTATTCGCTACCACACAATTCTGTTCAGCTTGATCCAAATCATATGACTAAAGCATACAGCTGCCATAGGAACGATCGGTCGAAAAAGTAGTTATAGTGAGAAAAACCTTTTTTGTCTGCATGCAAACGTCTCTGTACCTCGTAATTATAAGTTCTCTATGCTATCAAATAATTTTGGCAAGATTTATGAAAATCGGGCAACCAGCCTTGCAAATGTTTTAATCAGGGTTCTCAAAGTACCGTACTTATGTTTAGTACACAAAAAGTACTGAACAAAACCAAG